>SJYC01047815.1:0-18265 GCA_006408675.1 Madoqua kirkii | reverse complement strand
GGTGGGGGAGGGGGGAAGGTTGGATTCACCCGAGATGTGGAGGCAAACATGCTTCTAGAATGTTCTCCTTTGCCCCCATCCTCATTTCTCTCCTGGGCCACTGTAAGAGCCTCTCACGGGTCCCCTTCTGATGACAGTCCATCCTCAACATGACTGCTAGGTGGGGCTTTGAAGAAAACCCACCCAAGGGAATCCCTCTCCCTCCTCGCAATCTCTGCTGGTGCCCAGTTGCCTACAGGACAAACATCAGGCTCCGAACACGACACACAGCAAGGCCTCAGCCACCCAGGCTCACCCTGACTTCCTGCCTCAGCCCCCCATCCACCTCCAAACCCTCTGCTCCTGCCACACAGGGCTTCCTAAACCATGACTGTCTGTGCACACACTGCCCCCCTGCCCACTGCCCACTGCCCTGCCCCCTTCCTTCGCTTTTGCCCTGGACCCTCAGCTCTCATGCCCTGCCCGGGCAGTGCTTCCCTGGCACACTCAGGAGGAGCTGAGGAAGCAGTTGGGTCTCTCACAGTTCCAGAATACTGCTTCCATTTCTGCTTTTATGCCTGTGCAGTGGAAGGGCTTATCTGCCTCTCTGTTGCACCAGACAGGTGCTTCAGAGAGACAGAAGACAACACATTATTTCTCTGGTCACCACCCCACCCCCCACCCCCACCGCCAGCACAAAGCCAAACATGGTGGGGCTCAGGAAACTTTGTGTGATGACTAAGCGAATAGATAAGTGTAAATGGATGGAAATCACCTAGCCCAGTGCCACCAGAACCTGGAATGTAAGGCAGCATTTTCTTCTTCCCTGGAACACGATCCTCTCATGCAGTCTCACTGAGCATCACTCTCTGAGAGGAAGAGTCTGTCTCTGAGAAGAGCATGCGAGTCTGGGGGGCTTGGCCCTGAGCCAGACAGACACGGGGTACTGCCACTATCTCCAGTTCCCAGGCTCAGCGCCCTTTGGCTCCCATCCCAACCTCGTCACTCTTGTGAGGCCACAATAAAGCACATTTAAGGTCTGCACATTAGGTGCTTAATTTTTCCCCACTAATTCCCTTCCTTGCTGTAATGGGACAATCCGTGTCAAGAAGTCTGCTCCTTAAATCTCATTTCAGAGGCAGACATCCCTGCTGGTGATAAGGACAGCTGCCACTTACACTGTTTCTCAAATGATAGTAAAAGACCATCCCACCTTTAGTTCCAAGTCTCTCGGCTTTTCTAAGAAATGAAGGGGCTGTCAGGAAATCACAAGGAATATAAGTTATAGCATCATCTTTATCACTGGGAAGAAGAATGACAAATCGGCCACCATTAGCTTCAGGAATCATTCAGTCACCTTGATCAATGCCACCAATGACCTCCGCTCGGCATGGTCCTCCCGCGCTTCTCCCTACCTGAACACCTCACACCAGTGCAGACCAAACCCAACTCAGCTCACACTAAGCTCTGCTTCTGCTTTTCCGGCTATGAGATCCTGAAGCGGCACTGCTTTCTAGGATTGTGCCAGAACCCACAAGAAACTCTCCCCATGTCCTTGGGTGGGCAATCCCAGGGGAGGTGACCAGGCTCTTCTCCTAAGTCTGGAGTCCCGTTCTCAGACTCTGGAGGCCAGCCTGGGTCTAGGTGTTGGGCATTCATTCCACAAAGATGTCCCAGGCACCTCCTGTGGGTCAAAGCCTCAGACCCTGGCATGGATGGGGGTGGGATGAAGAGGGGGAATGAGGACTGAATATTCACAGCATATTCCCTCTAGTTGCTCACAGGCCCGTTAGGGAGAAGCTGTTCACACACACTAATCAAGGGAGGCACAGGGGGCTGCGGGAGCACAGAGGACAGATGCCTTGCTAGGCTGGGAACATCAGGGAAGACTTCCAGAAAGAGGTGATGGTTGACTTGGGTCTGAAAAAACGAGAAGGCCTCACATCCACTAAGTTGGCTTCCCTTTAAAAAAATCAAAAGACAGAAACGGAAAATAAACACTCATGAGGACAGAGAGACACTGGACCCCACGTACACCGCAGTGGGAATGCAAACATGTACAACCATGACGGAAAACAGTAGGGCAGTTCTTAACAAAATCAAAAATAAATGACCATATGATCCAGCAGCTTCACTCCTGGGTATATGTCCAGAAGGACTGAAAGCAGGATCTCAAAGAGACACCCGTATACCCACGCGAACAGCGGCATTATTCACAAAAGCCAAGAGGTGGAAGTAACACCATTCTCCTCAATGGACAGATGGATAAACAAAATACGGTCTAGTCACACAGTGGAATATTCAGCCCTAGAAATGAGGGCAATCCTGACACAGGCTTCAGTATGGATGAACCCTGAGGACACTAAGCCAAGTGAAATCAGCCAGTCCCAAAAAAGACAAGTACTATATGCTTAATATAAATACCCACTTATATGTGGTCCTGAGTCAAAATCATAGAGACAGAAAGTGGACTGGTGGCTTCCAGGGCCTGCAGGAAGTGGGAGACAGATAAAATTCACATGT
Source organism: Madoqua kirkii (assembly GCA_006408675.1). Classification (NCBI taxonomy): domain Eukaryota; kingdom Metazoa; phylum Chordata; class Mammalia; order Artiodactyla; family Bovidae; genus Madoqua; species Madoqua kirkii. Next base: position 15,763 of record SJYC01047815.1, on the reverse strand, counting down.
GATGGGTGCAGTGTTTCAGTTGGGAAGATGACAAGGTTCTGGAGGTGGATGGCGGTGATCATGGCTCAGCAATGCCCTGAACTGCACCTGAAAGAGGTTAGAATGGTAACCAGCATCTCACGGGAAAACTTGAGTGAACTCTTTGACCAAAGCACTATTGTGTATATTTTATCACAATTTTTAAACGAACAAAAATGAAAGGGAATCTCCCGGGGAGAGCATTTCAGGCAGGAGCACCGGAATAAGCCTCTCTCGCTGCCTTTTAGGGCCATGGGTACTGGAGGGTACTAGCACCCCGCGGGGACACCTAGGGAGCCGGCGAGCACCCAGGGTCCTTGGTCTGTCCTGCTGGGCTTCCAGGGCTCACCTAGCTCTGCCACATGCCCTGATCCATTCGCTTCTGCCTACCCATGAGCGTCTGCCTCGCTCTGCTCATTCCACCGGCCCTGCCCTGCCAGCCCTCAAAAGCACCCCTCAAGGATGAGAATTTCAACAGGGCCAGCAGAGGCAGGCAGGCAAGTGTGAGAAAACAGTGGAACCTGGAGCACAAGTAGAAACACCCCTTGAACACGGTCAGAGAGGCAGACGGTCAGGCCATGAGAAGAGTATAGCCCTGCCCCACTGTCGCCCATGAGAGCTACTCTCCAGGAGCTAAAGGTAACTGCCGGCCTGCCCCCAGGAGACAAAGCTCAAAGAATCAGAGCTTCTCGTAGAACAAAAGGAGAATCACAGGCAATGTCTGTCTCCTCCGCTGACTGCCCGTCAAGGAAGTCAAGGGCAGCTGGGCACAGTCGCCATCACCCAGGGGTCTCCCTGTCCCTGTGGGTCCCGAGGACGCATAGACCTGCAGGCACAGAGGACATTGACCCCACACTCCCTGCTGATCATACATTCCACGGTGCTGCGCCGGGCCCAGGCTGGGGGACGAAGGGTCCAGACACTCCCCAGCATGTCACCCCATGGATAAAACCCAGGCTCTCCTCCACTGCAGACAAGCCCATCGCATCACTCAGCTCTCTGACCTCACCTCGACCCACTGACTGTCCGGCTCTCAATGCCCCAGCCCCAGCCTCTCGGTCCCTCCAGCCCACCAAGCCTTCTGGAGCCTCATCACCTTTGCAGCTGCTGTCCCCTCCTCAGACTGCTGCTCCCCCGTCTCTCCAGGACTGGCTCGAGCTCATCCTTCAGGTCTCAGCTCAAAGTCATGCCTCCGAGAGGCCCTCCCTGACCCCCCGATATTCCGTCACAGCCCCTGCCCTGTTTATTCCCTTATTTGCTGGCTGGCTGTCTCCTCCTAGCAGCATTATACTGATAATCCCATGAAGGAACTTGTCTGCCATTTTTGCCCTAGTACCCAGATTCAGTACTGGGCAAAAAGAGTCAAGATATCTGTTAAAATGAATGAATGAATGAATGAATGAATATTATCTGCCAGGCACTTTCACACCCATCGTCTCACTCGATCTATCAGGAAATCACTTTGCGATGGGAATTACCACCCCCACTTCATAGATGAGTAAACTGAGCGAGTCCAGGGCACACGGTGAGACAGACACAGAGCTGGGATTCAAAGCCACATCTGTCTGAGGGTCTTGCAGAGCCTTCAGGGGACATACGAAGTAAATGAAACTGCAAGCTTGTGTGTGTGCGTGCTCGCAGGCACCAGCCTGGGGCCCCCAGGCTTGGACATGGCTCCTCCACACAAGCCTGTATGTGCGTGCTTGTCAGGCACCAGCTTGGGGCCCCCAGGCTTGGACACGGCTCCTCCACACAAGCCTGTGAGACTCCTGGAGAAGACCCTCATCTTTTTCATACGCTTGTGCCCAGAACAGTCCACAGGGCCTTCAACTGAGCTTCAGTAAAAGTTTGCTGAACTAACCGCAAATCCACGAGCCATCTCCATGTGAGCAATTGTTGTTTTATGTTCTTGTGCTTATTTCCATGTGTATGTCAGGGCAGACAGGACACCTGAGCCTCCGCAGAGTAGCTTAGCAATAGCTTAAGGGTAAACAATGACCTAGAGGGCATGAGGCCTGGAACCATCAAAGTGCCTGATGTCTCTATGCACTTCCTGTCTGGGCCTCACCACCTACTACATCACCTCTGTATGTGGAAGAGGGAATGTGTGTGTGAGTCTACGTGTATCTGGGTGGGTGGAATCTTCTGTGTGAGTCTGGGGTTGTCTGTGCATGTGTGTGTGTGTGTGTGTGTGTGTGTGTGCACACGTGTGCGTGTGTGTATATGAGCATGTGTGCAGGCAGATCTGAGTGTGTGTGTGTGTGTGTGAGCATGTGTGCATGCAGATCTGAGTGTGTGTGTGTGTATATCTGAGTAGGTGAAGTCATAGGTAAGGTCTGGGCGTTTCTGTGGATGTGTTTGTGTGCACCTGTGATACGCTGCAGCTATTTGTAGCTGTGATTCTACATGTAAAGGTGTGTGTGTGTGTGTCTGCGTGCGTGTGTGTGTGGGTCTTCGTGTGTATGTTTCCTGTTTTGCCCTCAAGATTGAAAATTCCTGACAAGTGAGAGACCAGGTGGGCTCCTTTGTCTTTTCTTACCAACTGCTTCCTGACGTCCAATAAAAACCAACTAATCTGTTAATTAGCAGCAGGTGACCTCGGGGCTTACCCTTCCCCTGGATCCCTGACCACAGGGCCTCCCAGCATCACAGTGATGAGGGCCTAGCCAGCCCAGACAGCACAGAGAACACAGTCCCTACTTACCCACCACTCACCCTTCTGCCCCATCTGCCTCAGCTCCCTCCACCCACCTGGACCCCTGACACCCCACCCTGAAAAGGCAGTCTACTTCAGAGGCCCACTGAGGCCTGCAGCACAGCACCAGCTCCATTCAGGCCCCTGCAGAGGCTGCTCCTCCCCACCCCCTCACCCTCCGCCAGTTCATGCAGCACACGTCGTGCGGTCAGTGCAGGAGGAGGAACTGTCTGCAGAGCCCCCAACACTGGCCGCCTCTGTCCTCACCAACAACCGCGGACTGTTCCAGCCCCACGAACACTTCCGTGGCTTTGTCTCCATTAAAGCCACAATCTTGCTCAATCAATTAATGAAGCACCTTCTCTCCCACAATTCTAAAATTTCCCCAGAGTCAAATGTAAAGTGTATACAATTACACAGCCCACGTTTTGAGAAAGAAAGGCTTACATCTTTAATAATTCTCAATGAAAGAACATCCTGTGAAAGAATTGTTTAATTAAAAGACAACAATGGGATAAAAGGCAAATAAAAAGGAAAAAAGAGAGAGATCACAACTGTTAATTCAGAACTAAATATGCTCCACTTGAGATCCTTAAATAGTTTTCTTGGAGTCCAGATATACTTGTTTAGCATGCAAATGAATTCTAGCATTAGTCATGCCAGCGAGATGAGCAACTGTGCTTTAACTTTGTATCTCCCTGCTTAAAGAACAGCAGTCATGTCCCAGGCAGCTCTGAAACTTCAGGTTTGACACAGTGACTCTGCTTCTCCTGCACAAATTTGGGATCACTGGGAGGAACTCTGTCTGGCTCAACCACAAGTGGCTTGTTGAGGACAGGACATAGTCTAGACTTCAGCTTCTGGGGAAATAGAATAGAGATTTCTCCTCTATTCCTCCTCCTAAGTACAACTAAAATCCCCAAACAGAAAACAAAGAAGAATCTGAACAGTGAAGAGAAGGTAGGCCAGCAAGGAACCTTGGAACCCAAGGAATATGGTGATGAGATTGCTGAGTTTTCTTTCTGTCTCACGTATTCCAATCTTGGCGCTGAAGAGCTGACAACCCATAAACAGCCACAGGCCAAAAAAAGACAAAGCCTGCCTTCTCTAGCCAAAGGTCCAGGAAAGGGGGCAACTGAAATGATAGAAAACTTCTGGCTGCACTCTGTTGCAGCCAAACGCCCCAGAAAAAGGTGTGACCCCACCCACACTCTGACCAGCAAAGGCACAGAGAGACCCCAGAGACCCACCTTCACCAGGCTGTAACTAGGCTCCCTTTTCCCCTGCAGGGCGATGTTACAGGAAGCTCAGTGGAGAGTCAGGGCTTTAGCCACCCCGGGAGTAAAGAGGTTACCCCTATGGTTTTAGCGCAGGTAGGGAATAGTAACGGGACACTCCTGTTTCTCCCAGCCAGGGAGGAGTGAGTGAGACCTTCAGGAGGAGCCTGAACTCCCACATCTGTCCAGCAATCTCACCCCTAGTGTTAACAGAAGACAAGAGGAAAATCAGGACTTTGCTCTCACTTGGCAGTAATGAGAAAGCTAGCTTCTCCCTAAAGTGGAGTCATCAAAATCAAACAAAAACAGAAGGTTGGAATAAGACCCAGAACCTCACAGTGTAATAGCCAGAAACGTCCAGCATGCAAGTGAAACTCACTGCTCTTTCCAAGATCCAGGAAGAACTCAAGCAATGAAAGAAAACAACACTGAGAACATAAAAGTGGTTAAGAAAAATGTGGCAAAGATTTAAAACAGCCATCATAGAAGATAATTCCTCATTGAGAAATTGCCATACTTGACACAAATGGAAAAAAACGGGAAGTCTCAGCAAACACGTATAAGATAGCACAAAGAACCAAATGGAATTTGAGAATTAAAAAATGCAATAACTGAAAAAAAAAAAAACTCAGCAGAGGGCTCAACAGCAGAATGGAGGGGCCAGAAGGAAGAGTCACGAACTGAAAGACAGAACAATAGAAATTATCCAGTCTCAACAACAGCGAGAAAAGGGACTGAAAAATATAAAAAGGAGTATAGCCTCAGGGACCCGTGAGACATCAGAAATATGTCTACCATTTGTATTATTGCAGTCCTAGAAGGAGAGGAGAAAGAGGGTGGTGCAAAAATGTACTTGAAGAATTAATGGCTGAAAACTTCTCAAATCGGGTGAAAGACCTAAATCTACAGATTTAAGAATCTGCTGCTGCTGCTAAGTTGCTTCAGTCGTGTCCGACTCTGTGCGACCCCATAGACAGCAGCCCACCAGGCTCCCCCATCCCTGGGATTCTCCAGGCAAGAACACTGGAGTGGGTTGCCATTTCCTTCTCCAGTGCATGAAAGTGAAAAGTGAAAGTGAAGTTGCCCAGTCGTATCCAACTCTTTGTGACCCCAAGGACTGCAGCCTCCCAGGCTCCTCCATCCATGGGATTTTCCAGGCAAGAGTACTGGAATGGGCTGCCATTGCTGGGTGAACTCCAAATAGGAAAACCCCAAATAAATCCATGTCAAGACACATCTTAATCAAACTTCTGAAAACTAAAGACAAAAAAATTACTTAAGGCAGAAAGAGATGAACAGCACCCTACCTACAAGGGGAAATCAATGTGAATGAGAGTAAGTGTCTCATCAGAGCCGTGGAGGCCATAAGGAAGCACCACATGTTTCAAGCGCTGGAGAAAGAGAGCTGTCACCCAGAACCCTGTATCCATTAAAAGTATCTTTCAGGAATTATGGGAATAAGAGGAGAGTAAAAAGGTTGGCTTAAAGCTCAACATTCAGAAAACGAAGATCGTGGCATCCAGTCCCATCACTTCATGGGAAATAGATGGGGAAACAGTGGAAACAGTGTCAGACTTTATTGTTTGGGGCTCCAAAATCACTGCAGATGGTGACTGCAGCCATGAAATTAAAAGACGCTTACTCCTTGGAAGGAAAGTTATGACCAACCTAGACAGCATATTCAAAAGCAGAGACATTACTTTGCCGACTAAGGTCCATCTAGTCGAGGCTATGGTTTTTCCTGTGGTCATGTATGGATGTGAGAGTTGGACTGTGAAGAAAGCTGAGCACTGAAGAATTAATGCTTTTGAACTGTGGTGTTGGGGAAGACTCTTGAGAGTCCCTTCGACTGCAAGGATATCCAACAAGTCCATTCTGAAGGAGATCAGCCCTGGGATTTCTTTGGAAGGAATGATGCTAAAGCTGAAACTCCAGTACTTTGGCCACCTCATGCGAAGAGCTGACTCATTGGAAAAGACTCTGATGCTGGGAGGGATTGGGGGCAGGAGGAGAAGGGGATGACAGAGGATGAGATGGCTGGATGGCATGACTGACTCGATGGACATGAGTCTGAGTGAACTCTGGGAGTTGGTGATGGACAGGGAGGCCTGGCGTGCTGCGATTCATGGAGTCGCAAAGAGTCGGACACAACTGAGCAACTGAACTGAACTGAAAGACGTTCTGACGTAAAGGACCACTAAGAGAATGTTTCACCAATAAACTTTCTCTAAGAACGGCTACAGGAAGCACTCTGAACAGGAAGAAAACAATAAAAGAGAGTACCTCAGAATATCACAAAGGCAGAAGAAATACAGTACGCAAAAATATGGGCAAACGATATATTTTCTCTTCTAAGCATTACAAATTATACTCAACCTTGAAGAAAAATTGCAACATTGCCTGATGTGTTTCTAAATGTATGTCAATATGTAAGACAAAAGAATTACACAGTGGGAATTTTTTTTAAAAAAAGAGAGGTAGGATTTTGACACTTCATCTGAACTGGTAAAATGTCAACATCAGTATATTGTAACAAGATTATATGGCTTTCTGTGTGTGTGTATGTCTAGAGAGAGAGAGACAGAATCACACTTATAACAATCACTTTAAAAGTTAGGCAAAGCAAAGCAATATACTTCACTACAGATTATTCAAACTAGAATTCTAAAAAATGTTCAAGCAAAGAAGAAGGAGGAAGGAAAAGGAAAGAGAAACAAACAAAAAAAAACCAGAAAAAAAAATTGCAGACTTAAATTAAAATATATCAATAATGACATTAAATATAAATGGCCTAAATACAACTAAAAAAGAAAAATTGGCAGAGTGGATTGAAAATCAAGTCCAATTATATGCTGTCTACAAAAATAAAATCAATTTTGTTGTGGGAATACTGTTTATATAACACTACAGAGGTTGAAAGGAAAAGAATGGAAAATGTTATATTACACCAGCATTAATTGAAAGAAAGCGAGAGTGATAACGTTACTATGAGATAAAGTAGACTTCAGAGCAAAGAAAGTCTACAAAGACATAAGGGATATTAAATGACGAAAAGAGTCAGTCCATTTAGAAGACACAGCAATCCTTGATGTTTATGCACCAGACAGCAGAGCTGCAAAATGTATCAAGAAAAACTGATAGAACTGAGAAGATAAACATTCAAGTCCACAGTCATACTTAGGGACTTCAGCGTATCTCTCTCCACAACTGATAGAAAGATTAGGTGGGAGATCAGCAGTACAGAAATATCTAACAGTAGCATCAACCAACAGAATCTGATACATATCTATAAAACACTCCGCTCAACAACAGCAGAATACGCATTCTTTTCAAGTGCCCAGAGAACTTATACCAAGATAGACCATATCTTGGGTCATAAAAAAAATGCCAGCCAATTTGTAAAAATTGAAATCCTTCCTACTGCACAGCACAAGGAACTCTGCTCAGCGTTATGTGCAGATTGAACGGGAGAGGAGTTTGGGGGAGAATGGACACAAGTACACATATGGCTGTCCACCTGAGGCTTTCTGTCCACCTGAAACTATCACAATGTTGTTAATCGGCTACACGCCAATACAAAATTAAAAGGCTTTTTAAAAATGTCAACAGTCTACTACTATTCATAATATGTAAAATTATACTACATAGGTATACATACAAAAATGAAATGTTATAGAGTGCATTCTCTGACCACTATAGACTCAAACTAGAAATTAATAACAGAAAATAACAGCAAAATTTCTAAACATTTGGAAACCAAACAACATACTACAAAGTAGTCCCTTGGTCAAAGAGAAAATCACACCAAAAATTACACTTAACTGAATGAAAATGAAAAGACAGCATATCAAAACTTGTGGGACACAGCTAACGTAATAATCACAAGAAATTTTATAAAGCTAAAAGTATACACTAGAAAAGAGGAAAAGTATCAAATCAATAAACTAAGCTCCCACCTCAAAAATCTAGAAAAAGAGAAGCAAAGTAAACCCAAAAGAAGTAGGAAAATAGTAAAGCTAAAACCCAAACTCAATGAGACTGAAAACAGGAAAACCAAGTAGAAAATATAAATTAAAAAGTTTGTTCCTTGAAAAGATCAATAAAATTGACAAACCTCTAGTGAGGCTGACAAAGAAAAAAAATTACCAATATCAATAATGAAACTAGGATCACTATAGACCTGCAGACATCAAAAGGATAATAAGGGACTATTGTGAACAACTCTATACATCTGAAGTTGACAGCGTAAGATGAAATGGATCAGTTCCTCAAAAAACACACACCACACAACTTATCCATTATGACACAAATCTGAACAGCCCCATCACTATGAAGAAACTGAACTCATAATTCTAAAACTCCCCAAGAATAAATCGCCAGCCCCAGATGTTCTCACCGAAGAATTCTATCAATTATTTAAAAATCAATTAACACTAATTCTATACAATAGTGAAGTCGCTCAGTCATGTCCGACTCTTCGTGACCCCATGGACTGTAGCCTACTGGGCTCCTCTGTCCATGGAATTTTCCAGGCAAGAGTACTGCAGCAGGTTGCCATTTCCTTCTCCAGAGGATCTTCCCGACCCAGGGCTCAAACCTGGGTTTCCCGCAGTGTAGGCAGACGCTTTACCATCTGAGCCACAAGGGAAGCCCCCCCACCAAAAAATAGGAGGAAATACCTGTCTCAATTAACTGTATGAAGCTATCAGTACTTGAAACCAAACCAGACAAGGATTGTACAAAAGAAGAAAACATTAGATTGATATCATTGGTGCATACAGAAGAATAAATCCATAACAAAATGTTAGCAGATGGATTCCAGTAATATATTAAAAGGATTATACAACATGACAAAGCAGAGCTTATTCCAGGGAGGCAAGAATGTTTCAATATTTGAAAATCAATCCTTAATAACCTACCATATTAACAGACCAAAGAAGAAAATTCACATGATCATATCTATCAATGCAGAAAAGCATTTTACAAATTTCTATGTTTACTTGTAATAAAAACTCTCCAGAAAAGGAGTAGAGGGGACTGCCTTACTTGGAGAAGAACAGCTACCCAAAAACCTACTTCTAGCATCACTCTTAATGGCAAAATTAAGTTGAATGCTTTCCTCTTTCACTTATTCAGGAAACAAAGTTAGAATATCTGTTCTCACCAGTCTCATGCAACACAGTGCTAGAAATTTCAGCCAGTGCAATAAAGGGGAAAATGGAAATTAAAGGCCTAAGACGGAAGGAGAAGAAAACTGTTCCCATTAGCAGATGACCTCATTGTAAAGAAAATCACAAGGAATATAGAAAAATAGAGATTTTTAAGTGAATTTAGCAAGGCCACAGGATATAATATATCACACAAAATCAATTATACCAATAAAATTTTTTAAATCATTTTTATACACTAGCAATGAACATATAGTCACTGAAATTTAAATAAAATGCCATTTATTATTGACAAAAATATGAAACACCTAAGCACAAATCTAAAAAAATAAAGAAAAACATGTATAGGACGTTTATGCAGAAAACTACCAAATGTTATTGAAAGAAATTAAAGGAAAGATCTATATAAATACAGAGACATAGTGCATTTATAGACTGGGAGACTCAACACAGTAAAAATACTAATTGTACTCAAATTGATGTATAGATTTAACTGCGTGCATGCTCCATCACACAGTCATGCAAGCCCACAGACTATAGCCAGCCAGGCTCCTCTGTCCATGGACTTTTCCAGACAAGAATACTAAAGCGGGTTGCCATTTCCTACTCCAGAGGATCATCCCAAACCAGGAATCGATCTACATCTCTTGTGTCTAATTCCTACCAAAATCCCAGAAGATTTTCTCTAGATATAGACAAGATTAACCTAAAAATTATTTGGAAAGGCAAAATAAGTAGAATAACTAAACAATTCTGAAGGGGGGAAAAAAGCAAAGTACAAAGAATTTCAAGACTTATATAGCTATGGAAATCAAGACTGTGTGGTATTGGTAGCAAAACACACAGATCAGTGGAACAGGATAGAAAACCCAGAAACAGACCCACACAAATACACCAAGTGAATCTTTAGCAAAGATGCAAAGTAATTCAGTGGAGGAAGAATACTCTTTTTAACAAATAGTGCTGGAGCAACTGAACATTCACAGACCAAATAAATAATAAATAAATAACCTCAAACTAACTCTCACACCTAATACAATAATTAACTCCAAACAGATAACAGATTTAAGTATAAAAAGTAAAACTATAAAACTTTTTGAAAAAAAATAAGAAAAAATATAAGCAGAAGCAAAGAGTTCTTAGACTTGACACCCAAAGCATGATCCATAAAATTAAAAATTGATAAAGTGGACTTCATCAAATAAAATATTTCTCTCTGTAAAATATCCTGGGATGTTTCTTTCAAACAACGAAAGGAAGAACAGAAATGCTACAGACTGGGAGAAAGTATCTGCCAGCCACACATTGCTACCTAGAATATTAAGAACTCACAAAATTCAACAGTTAAAAAAAATCCAATTAGAAAAGAAGTACATGAAAAGATGGGCTTCCCAGGCAGCACTGGTGTTAAAGAATCTGCCTGTCAGTGCAGGAGAGGTTAAGAAACACGGGTTCCATCCCTGGGTAGGAAGGATGCCCTGGAGAAGGGCGTGGCACCCCACTCCAGTATTCTGTCCTGGAGAATCCCATGGACAGAGGAGGCTGGTGGGCTACAGTCCACGGGGTCACAAAGAGTCGGACACGACTGAAGCGACTTAGCACACAGCACAGCACGTGAAAAAATGTTTAACACCTTAGTCACAGGGAGGTACAGCTCTATCACCACACACCTATTAGAATAGCTAAAGTAAAAGTAGGAACAACATCAGATACTCATGATGAGGAGAAATTCGATCATCCGTGCACTGGTGGGAATATAAAACAGTACAGCCACTCTAGAAAAGAGACCGACAGTTTCTTCAAAATAAAACAAAACATGTTAACTACTATATGACCCAGAAATCACATTCCTGAGTATTCATCCCAGAGAAATGAAAGCAAGCTCACACAGAAACCCACACATGAATGTTTTTAGAAGCATTAATCCTAATAGCCAAAAACTACTCAGAAAAGCACGTGTCTTTTATTAATAGTCCAAGATACCACTTCGCCATCACAGTGCTGCTGCTGCTGCTAAGGCGCTTCAGTGTGTCCGATTCTGTGCAACCCCAGAGACGGCAGCCCACCAGGCTCCCCCACCCCTGGGATTCTCCAGGCAAGAACACTGGAGTGGGCTGCCATCGCCTTCTCCAGTGCATGAAATTGAAAAGTGAAAGTGAAGTCGCTCAGCTGTGTCCGACTCTTAGGGACCCCATGGACTGCAGCTACCAGGCTCCTCCATCCATGGGATTTTCCACTACTTTTCCTAAATTTTTTTTTAATGTTTACCTTTTGACAACTCTTCATTCATTTCTCCCCACACCCACCCCACCTCTGGCAACTACCAATCTGTTCTCCGTATCTATAAGCTTGTTTTCTGTTTGTTTCGCTTCGCTTTGTGTATATGCTTCACATTCTACATATAAGAGAGATCATACAATATTTGTCTTTCTCTGGCTTATCTCACTAAGCATAATGCCCTCCAAGTCCATCCATCCTGTATCTTGACTATATTGATGTCAATATCCTGGGAGAGAGATTGAATTATAACTTTGCAAGATGTTACTACTGGGGGAAGCTGGATAAAAGTGCACTGGGTCTCTGTATTATTTATTAGACCTGCATGTGAAACTCTCTCTCAAAATAAAAGGTTTAATTTTTTAAAAAGTTGAGGGCAGAGAAAAGTCAGGCACTCAGGATTCCAACCAGCATCTCCAGAGGTTGCTTAAATGAGTTCCAGAAACTGCAGAAACGAGCAGCCTTGTTCTTGATCCTCAGTAGCTCGTGGCAGTGGAGGAACAGAGAACAGGAGCAGGACTGCCCTCCCAGAAGACCACTTCCGTTAGGCACCCAGACGGCAGTGGAGGCGCTCCATGCTATCCCATCAGGGCCACTGTCCTTGCTGCCCGTCACAGCACGTGCCTTGAGAGGCCGGGGCCACGAAAGGGAGACAACAGCAGAATCCCCGCATTCCAGAGGCACGGCTCTGGCTCACGGATACACAGGGAGGATGATGACAGTGAGACAGGTCTCTCAGAAAGATACCTTCTAGGCCAGCCGTAGACTGAACGTGACAAGGGAAAGGGTGTCAAGCAAGCCTCTTGCCCAGGGCCCCTTCTGGGGAACCCTCGGTTTACAAGACATTCTGGGGGAAGGATTCAGTGGCCAGATTAGCTTGGAAGCGCTGCACTTTTCGTGGCCCTCTTGACAATGCTCAGTGCACACCAGCACACTGCAGGCAGTGTGGACAATCTGCCCGCGTTTCACAGTTTGGCCAGAGGAGTGGACTGCCAGCGGCTTCCATTATGATCACAAGAAATACACTGTGAAAAATGACGATCTACTCCTAACTTCACTAGAGTCAAGAGGCCCAAACGGATGGTTCCTGGCCTCTGCAGTGAAGAGCTCACCACCTTAGTGAGATCAGGGTACAACAGCACAGAGTGGGGGCCTTAAACAACAAACACTTACTTTTCTCTATTCGTTCTGGAGGCTAGGAAGTGTACGATCGAGGTGCCAGCAGATGCTGGCACTATGGCCTCCCTGTACCCTCACGTGGCAGAGCAAGGGAGCCTGGGCGCTTCCTCTTCTTCTAGGAACACTAATCCCACTATCATCACCTCAAGTCAAACGAATCACCTTCTTACCTTCAAATACCACAACATTCAAGTTACGACTACAACACATGATTGGGGGATGGGTGGCGGTGGAGACACAAACATTCGGTCCACAGCAGAGCATTTCTGAAGGGCACAGTCTCAGGAATGAAGTCAGCAGGGATAAGGGGTTTTTATTATAGTGTGTGTGTGTGTGTGTGTGTGTGTGTGTGTGTGTGTGTCTGTGTGTGTGTCTGTGTGTGTCTGTGTGTGTGTGTGTGTGTCTGTGTGTCTGTGTGTCTGTGTGTGTCTGTGTGTGTCTGTGTGTGTCTGTGTGTGTCTGTCTGTGTCTGTCTGTGTGTGTCTGTCTGTGTGTGTCTGTGTGTGTGTGTGTGTGTGTGTGTGTGTGTGTGTGTGTGTGTGGAATTTTCCAGGCAGAGATACTAGAGTGGGTTGCCATTCCCTTCTCCAGAAGATGTTCCCAACCCAGGGATCGAACCTGAGTCTCTTGCATCTCCTGTGCTGGCAGGCAGATTCTTTACCCCTGAGACACCTGAGAAGCCCATAGATATTGCTAAATTGCCATCTGAATTTTTTTTACCAATTTACACTCTGGGCAACAGTTTGTGAAAGGGAACATTTGCCTACAGCTTCTATAAAGAAATAGAAAAAAGTTCAAGAAAATTTACTAAAATAAAAAAAAACAAGCAAACGCATACTATGACCCAAACTTAAAAAAAAAAAGAATAAGCTATAATTACATGCCACTATGTTTGTGGGGAAAGATAGGCAGATATACACTGAACCTTTGATGGTGATTATCTCTGAAGGGTGGGAGACAAGCCTTGCTCACTTTTAATTGCATAGGGCTTGATCATGGTTGAAGTTGATACAACTGTCTCTTAAGTTCATAAGCAGAAGGAAAATATTCAAGGTACTTTTCAAGAAAAGAGAGAAAGTGATAGGAACTAAATATGAAACAAAACAAAAAATTCCAGATATGAAGAAAATGCAATCGAGTGGCAATTGTCCAGCACAGCTTATCATCAGAAACCATCTCTTTCTTTTCTACCAAGTGAATTTTTCACGTGAAAATACTGTATGAGAGAGCAGCTCCTTGACCCAGCGTTGCTTAGCACCTCTATCCTGGCAGTGTCTAGGTCTCTATTCACAACCCCATGTCAATGCAGACAACACAGTATTGTCCCCCAATGCAGACGACACAGTATTGTCCCCCTGTGAAACAACTGCATGCTTCCTATCAAAATACTGATTTTGAAGCACAGTTAACTCATTCCACCCTCAAACAAGCATCGCCAATGTTTCTGTTTAACTTCCCTCCGGATTTAGTTCTATGCAAAGGTATCTAGGATCTCTTACCTGGTTGTCACACGATGTGTACAGCCTTATGGCCCACTATGCTCTTCAGAGTCTATGAGTTCATCTCATGCAACTGGGCAAACATTCATGGAACAATACCTGATCACCTGGGTGGACCACTGTTTCCCTAACCACCCTCCAAGTATTGGCTCTTTAGATTATCACCAATTTTTAATTCAGGAGTTTTGAACTACATCGTGCAGAAGGCTTTCTGTGTAATTAGGATAATCCCTTAGGAGAGATTCCTAGAAATGGAATTACTGAGTCAAAGGGTTTAAACATTTTTATGGTTCCAGATACACAATACTAAATTATCTTCTGAAAAGTCTTCACCAGTATATGGAGAAAAGGCAAGCGTTTATTCAACCAAAGTCTCACCAGCACTGGGTATTTAATTGAGTGGTGAAAAAAATGGTATCCTGTCTTAATTTGCTTTGCTTTGATTACAGCTGAGGTTTTAGTGATTTTCCATATGTTTGTTAACAAGCTGAATTTCCTCTTGTGATTTGTTTGATCCTGTTCCTTGCACATTTATCTACTGAGAAGGATCAGTATCACATTTAAGTTTCCCGAAGAGCTCTTTGTCACCCTTCAGCTATGACTCCCTTATCTGTTGACCACCCCTGGTGCCCACTTGAAATAACACTAGTTATGAAATGTTAGATTTATAGAGCATTCAACACAGGCAACCTCTGGTTTGATTCTCACAACAGGTGGGATTTGTAATCCGCATCTCACAGACAGAAAGTAGCGGTACACTGTGGCTAGGTTTCTACATGACCTACTAAATAGCAAGGCTGGGACCAGAACGTGTCCTTCAATTTCAGGAGGTGAGACAGTACAAAAGCTCTGAGTCCAGTTCTGCAAACTAGCTCTGCCCTGACCACCTGCACCCCCGTGAGTGGGTAGACCGCTCCAAGCCCCAGGAATGACAGCAGTGATTTCCTCCTGGGGCAGGTGAAAGGGTCCAGTGAGGTCATGGACGTGTAAAGCTGTGCACAGTGTCTGGCTCACTATAACTGCTCCATAAATCATTAAAAATTCCATAAACACTTGCTGATGCCTTTGGGCCCACTCTGCTGGGCCCTGGAAATTCACTATGGGAACGCAGGAATTCAGAGGCTGGCGGGGAAAACAGAAAAACTGCCAATCCACATGGCAGGCCTCACAGAAGCACATTCAAGGCACTGACCGGGCATGACCTAGACTCCTTGGCCCCTCACTAAGACATCCATCACTCAAGGTCAAATTCATCATTCTGATCTTTCTCATTTGGGCAGTCTGGCTGCTTCAGCCCAGTGTCATCCATAAGGGGTCACCAGACCAAACAGAATGACTCATAAATTTTCCCACGTCCCATCCATCAGGCCCTTCCTCCACGTCTCCGCCCTCAGCAGGAAGAGCCTGTGTTTTTCATGAACATGTACTTCTATGATCTCTGCCCAAAGGCCCAGCCACCTATCCTCAGGGCCTGACCACTTTGGAGCCTGCAGAGAGCTGCTCTTCTGGGGTCTCAGCACACAGGGCCGCTAGCGGATGGAAGGAGCACAGAACAGCCACTGGTCCCTGATGCCCCACACTGCCTGATTCCTGGGGAGTTGAGAGGGGTGTTTGGGGTCTGCTTCAGCACCTCTGTGGACCAGGCTCTAA
>SJYC01047814.1:0-26548 GCA_006408675.1 Madoqua kirkii | reverse complement strand
GCCGCTAGCGGATGGAGGAGCACAGAACAGCCACTGGTCCCTGATGCCCCACACTGCCTGATTCCTGGGGAGTTGAGAGGGGTGTTTGGGGTCTGCTTCAGCACCTCTGTGGACCAGGCTCTAATCTGATCAGTTATTCGGACTCTACAGGGACTCTGGTGCAAGGAAAGAGGCCAGACCGTGGAAACTGACATGAAGGGAGGCGTAGAAGCAGGGTAGAATGGAAGAAACACATGAGCTCTCGGTGAAAGAGATCCGATCCTGGTCCACCACACGACTCTGGGCAAGTAACAGCCTCTCCCTGCCTCAACGCCTTATTTCTGAAGGCAGAATTAAAACAGATCTTGCTTCAAAGGTCAGTCGTGCAAATTACTACAATCATTTCTACAACTGAATCCCCGACTCTCCCAACAGCACTCAGTCTGTAGGGAGAAAACAGTCACAGATTCCAAGCACTTGCTGTGTGTAGGACTTTACGTTAAACACATCTCCTGAATTTCTCTCAGTGCATTCTTAGCATAACCTCATTCAGTCACTGAGCCAAATATCTGTTGGGTACAGTAGTGAATGAAGCACACATGAGCCTCCTCCGGTGAAACTTACATTCCAGTGAGAAAAAGAGAAAATAAACAAGATAAATAAATGAAATGCGCATTATGTTATAGGGTCCTGAGTGTTCAGAAAAACAACAAAGCAGAGAAGAAGGATAGCAAATGTCAAGCTGGGGACTAAAACTTTAGAAGGCTGGTCAGGGAAGACTTCCCTGGGAAGGTAACAGCAACAGTTTTGATCATTGGTAATATTCATTCCTCTCTTCCCGTGGGAGGTACACACTGCACAACTCAACTTGCTTTGCCAAATGGAATGTTAACCGACGGGACGCGAGCAAAAGCTTGAAATACCCACATGCAGACACTTGCCTGCCTCTGCTTTGGCCAAAAGAGAGTTTCTTAACGACAGAGAGCTGCTCCTCAACCTCGGCCCCAGCTGAGATGCCAGGAAGAAAATCCACAAGTGGAAGCGAAACCTACCAGCCCATCTGGACGAGTCGCCCCACCCAGCCTGCAGGGACCCATGAGGTGCTGAATGCCCGTGAAACTGGGGGTCATTTTTACAGCGCATGATACGGTCATATCAGTGACTGGATAGACTTTGGGGTAAAGGCCTCAAGGAAGTGGGAGAAGGAGCAATGTGGCTATCTAGGGGAAGATTGCGCCAGGCAGAGAAGAGAACAAGAGAAGAAATCATACCAGGAATATTCAAGGGACAGCAAGGAGGCCTGGGTGCCTGGAATGAAGGGAACAAGAAAGAGGACAGGAGGAAATGAGGTCAAAGAGATGACGCACGGCTGGATCGAGTAAGACATTAGATTCGGTATGACCATTTAACATCCAAACCAGAACACACTTTTAAAACTGAAGGATCATTTTCATATAGTAAAATACAATCTTTTCAGTGTACAATTATGAGTTTGATACTCTTAGATCATCATGTAACCAATTCCCTAATGAAGATACAGAGGAGTTCCATCACCTACAAAAATCCCTTTGTCTCTTAGGTCAAAGCTGATGACAGTCCCAGCAAATACGGCTCAGTTTTCTGCCCTGTACTTTTGCCTGCTTCAGAGCATCATTAAATGGAATCTCGAGTAGAAGGCCCTTAGAGTTTGACTTTTTTCACTGGGCATATGCTTTTGAGAGTCGCCCCAAGTTTCTATGTGTATCAGTAGTATGTTCCTTTTCAATGCTGAATAATATCCCATTGTATGAATGTTACCCATTCACCAGCTGAAGGACATCTGAGTGGTTTCCAGTTTGGGGCTATCATTAATAAAGCCACTACCAGCAGCGGCATACAGCAAACCAGGACAATTCTAAGAGTGAATAATTCTTTTGGAACAAGAGGTGTAAATGGGGACCAACTCATGAAGATGGGAAGTATGTTCACCTGACTTAGGTCAAAGCAGGGACTGTGGCTGTTCCCCTGGAAAGATGGGAAGCTATAGGCAGAGGAATAACATGCTCAGCTGACGTGTAGGCAGCCATAAGCAGGAAGGCCAATCACGAGGCTATTGCTGTAACGATGGTGGGACAGACCAGGGAGCTGGCTGTGGCAGTGGTGAGGAATTATCAGATTCCAGACACACCAAAGGGATAGCAGACAGTATTGCTGATGGGTTAATTATGAGGTGTAAGAGAAGCATCAAAAACAACACCAGGATTTCTGACACGAGCAAGCGAAGGAAGGATGCTTCAAACATTTTACAGAGGAGAACACTCTAGGCGTGAACAGATAAGACATTTGCTCGTGACCGCATATCACGACAGGAGAGCCAGGAACAGTATTCTAGCAGCCAGTTGCATTGGGGTAAAGGCCTCAAGGAAGTGGGAGAAGGAGCAATGTGGCTATCTAGGGGAAGATTGCGCCAGGCAGAGAAGAGAACAAGAGAAGAAATCATACCAGGAATATTCAAGGGACAGCAAGGAGGCCTGGGTGCCTGGAATGAAGGGAACAAGAAAGAGGACAGGAGGAAATGAGGTCAAAGAGATGACGCACGGCTGGATCGAGTAAGACATTAGATTCGGTATGACCATTTAACATCCAAACCAGAACACACTTTTAAAACTGAAGGATCATTTTCATATAGTAAAATACAATCTTTTCAGTGTACAATTATGAGTTTGATACTCTTAGATCATCATGTAACCAATTCCCTAATGAAGATACAGAGGAGTTCCATCACCTACAAAAATCCCTTTGTCTCTTAGGTCAAAGCTGATGACAGTCCCAGCAAATACGGCTCAGTTTTCTGCCCTGTACTTTTGCCTGCTTCAGAGCATCATTAAATGGAATCTCGAGTAGAAGGCCCTTAAGTTTGACTTTTTTCACTGGGCATATGCTTTTGAGAGTCGCCCCAAGTTTCTATGTGTATCAGTAGTATGTTCCTTTTCAATGCTGAATAATATCCCATTGTATGAATGTTACCCATTCACCAGCTGAAGGACATCTGAGTGGTTTCCAGTTTGGGGCTATCATTAATAAAGCCACTACCAGCAGCGGCATACAGCAAACCAGGACAATTCTAAGAGTGAATAATTCTTTTGGAACAAGAGGTGTAAATGGGGACCAACTCATGAAGATGGGAAGTATGTTCACCTGACTTAGGTCAAAGCAGGGACTGTGGCTGTTCCCCTGGAAAGATGGGAAGCTATAGGCAGAGGAATAACATGCTCAGCTGACGTGTAGGCAGCCATAAGCAGGAAGGCCAATCACGAGGCTATTGCTGTAACGATGGTGGGACAGACCAGGGAGCTGGCTGTGGCAGTGGTGAGGAATTATCAGATTCCAGACACACCAAAGGGATAGCAGACAGTATTGCTGATGGGTTAATTATGAGGTGTAAGAGAAGCATCAAAAACAACACCAGGATTTCTGACACGAGCAAGCGAAGGAAGGATGCTTCAAACATTTTACAGAGGAGAACACTCTAGGCGTGAACAGATAAGACATTTGCTCGTGACCGCATATCACGACAGGAGAGCCAGGAACAGTATTCTAGCAGCCAGTTGCCTGGCATCATCACCACCTGCCTTACATCAAAAGGAAGCAGCAAAAGTTCTCCTCCAAAGGAGAAATCGCATGTCGGGAGTCCTCCAGACACAATGCCATTCTGAGAGCACAAATGTGCCCCTACCCAGGAAAGGCCCTGCCTAGGAGTATACCAACAGGCCCCAAGAGAGGAAGCTGCTGTTAAAGCAGAATATAAAGCCTGGGGGAGGGCTGGGAGCGAGAATACAAGGTGAGGACAAGCAACCAGCAGGAGCTGGGGGCCCTGACCACACCCCACACTCATCAGCCCACCGGGTCTGAGCAGGCTGTAGGGGGAACGGTGTGCTATCCGAGGTCGTCCATAGCAACCTGCTTCTTTCTGGGGCTAGAGGTCTGAGCTAGTACTGAATTCCTTTTGGAGCCTGGATGGAGGATTCTGGTCCCCTCAGAAGTTCGTGTGAGCTGTAACAGAGGCCACAGCCCCCTGCCTACCTGTGGACCTCAGCTCAGAGCCAGGACCTAGACTCACAATCTGACCTCTAGAAAGAGCCTACCGTACCCCGAAACCGCAGGCCACCATCCTGGCTCACACATCCAGGCTTGATGCATGCACACACACTCAATGCAGGCTGCAGAGGTCGGCAGGAGCCCTCTCCACTAGTAAGGCACCATCCCCCTGCCTGCCTCACTCTTCAGTATCACGGAGTGGAGAAGAGCGAGGTCTTAGAGGCACCTGGGCCAGGGTTCAAACTGGCCACTTTCTGGCTGTGAACTTACTGGGAGTTATTTAACCCCAGAGCCTCAGCTTCATCACCTGCAAGATATCTCAAGCTGTAAGAAATCAATGTGCTCACGTGCCTGGCACACAGGAAGAGCTCAGTCCTCTTGCAAAGCTACTAGTCAGTCAGGCTTGGAGCCTGGGACCATCCCACACCCGCAAACTGCCTCAGCTCTGAGCAAGGCCTCAGCCAGCTCAAGGGTGTCCAGGCCTCTCACACCATATTTTTAGCCTATGGAGGGGCACAGCTCACAACCCCTTGCTTGGCCAGGGGCCTGGGATCCCCTCCCTGAGTACAGGTCCCTGCTACAAGGACAGTCCAGACAAGGGTGTGTCCACCATGTACAATATGACTCAAGGCCCAGTCTTAGCTGGCAGCAGACAGGCGGAGAACGAGGCCCAGAGAACAGTTCACACCACACATCTCAGGGAAGCCTCAGCAGCTGAATGCCAACAGCCATCCGCGCTTCCTTTGATGGGACGCATACTACTCTCCCCCACCCCAGCCCCCCAGGACAGTAGGGCTCTGCCTCTGCCCCTTCCGCTTCAGACACACGGCTGCACCCAGGTTCCCACTGTGCTCGTGTTCAGCTGAGAGCCAGCCCCAGTACCTTGCTCCCATGACCTCCAGAGCCGGACAGAGTGCACCATCCATGTGCCTGGTGGCCACGCAGTCCTATCCCACGAAGAAGGCAGGGCCAGGCCTGTGAGGCAGGGAGGACAGGAGGGCAAAGGCCACAAGCAAGGACTAGGAAGCCGGCAGCTCTACAGTGGGCCTGCACACCTCGGCCTGCAGCTGAGGTGGATTTCCCTGATGCACCAATCCGGCCGTCTTCTGACTCCATGACTTATTCACGTAATTACACCCCAGTTTCACAAAATGCTGATTTACAGCTGCTGTAGCCTGGATATCACTGCATTTCTTCCCAGGAAGCTGAGGAGCGCTCTGACTTTATTGGGCTCTGTTTGCATAAGAAGTGTTCCCCTCCCTCAAAGACCTGGGAAGAAAGTCAAATGATATGGGAACCTAGGCAGTCTAGGAGACAAGGAGGGAAGGGAAGGTCATTCACAAGTCCAGGGGGGCAAAGTGTATACCCATTGTCCAGGTGAGAAAACCGAGGCCCACAGCCATTGACTGCTCAAGTGTTATTAGGGGCCCTGCCGTCAGCGCCGCCGCGGCCTCACGTGCCTCACTGCACCACACTGTCTCCCAGGAACATTACAGATGAGCTCACTGCTCTTGCCCCCGCTCGCACTCTATCCTCAAGCGTGAGATCCGTCTTCCCAAGGCATACAGCTAGATGATGCTGGGAATGCTTTCTTCAAAGACAGCAAAGAGTGAGGGGCCAGCTGCCAGTGGCGTCCCAGTTCAGCAAGCATTTAGTAAGACCCTTCTGCATGCGAGGCACCAGGCTGGCACTGCAGGGAGAAGGTGGCCATATTCCCACTAGTCACAGTAATTATGTGAATGATACATCATTGCTGAGTGAAGCATGCTCTCTGCAGGGAGAGGGCAGGGTGCCACGTGCCTGTCTAAATGGCCTGGGTATGGCAGAGCACCCCACAAAGGCTGCCCGTGAAGCTGTGGCCAGGCTGAAATGGGAAGGGTGACAGAAGTTAGCGAGGTGGGCAACGTGGGCATAGGAGCAGTTAGACTGCGCTAACTGCTAGCCAGGGAGAGCATTGTGAGAAGATTCTAGAAAGGCCAGTTTCTTATTTGTAAAAGGCCGGTGATGATACTGCCATGGGGTGTGGTTGTTGTTCTGGTGCTAAGTCGTGTCTGACTCTGCCGCCCCATGGACTGCAGCACACCAGGCTTTCCTGTCCTCACTATCTCCCGGAGTTTGCTCAAACTCATGTCCACTTAGTCGGTGATGCCATCCAACCATCTCATCCCCTGTCGCCCCCTTCTCTTCCTATAGGGCATGGTAGCCAAGACCAAGATGATGCCGTTCAGGAGACTGGCACCTTGGCCCTTTGCATTCTAGAAACTTCCCATCAGCAACAATCCAAGGAGGAAAATAAAACCTGAAAAGTGAAGATTTTCAATGAAACATTGTCCCCAAAACTGACCAAAAAACTGGAACCAGTTACAATGTCCAATAACAGGAAACATTAGGTAGGTTATGCAACATCAATTCTTTATCTCAATGCAATCATTTAGAATGATCATTAGCAGGGCTCTGCAACAACACAGGAAATGTTTGTGCCAGGATGTTAGGTCGAAAAAAACCGGAACACAAAATTGCATCTAGATTATGAGTGTTCCACACAAAATAGGCGCACATGCAGTTATGGAAGAATATAGACAACAAAAAAGAGACTGTTGGCAAAACTAATACAATATTGTAAAGTAATTAACCTCCAATTAAAATAAGTACATTCATATTTTAAAAAGGAAATTTAAAAAATAAAATACATTTTTTTAAAAGGGCATGTGCTAAGCAGGAAAGTTATGAAATTCTTCCTAATATCAGAATGCTTGAAAATAAGCAAAATAGCTAGAGGGCATGAAGAAGAACTTGCATTCAGGTGTGAGATGGGAGGAGGAGCCTGTCTTCAGGTGCTGGAAATAGAACGGACCTGCCTTCAAGCGTGGGGTGGGAGGAGGGGGACAAGTTCACGGTACAGCTCTATTCGTGGGCGGCACATTTCGGCTAAATCATTCCCCTCTCTGATTCCTGCTTATTGATGAGGTGAGGGTGGGAGTGTCTCAGTGAGGTCAAAGGACATGAATGAGCAGGATGGAAAGTTCGAATGACAGAGAGGAGGTGGAGCCGTTCTGGGGCTGGGCAAGCTCCAGGATGAGCAGGTTGCTAAGATGAATGGAGAAGGTAAAGCACTCAGGTGAAGAGGAAAATGAACTGATGATGACGAGGAGGAGGCTAGAAGAGGGGTAAGGTTAGCAGAGAAGGCTCGTGGGTCAAGAGAATGCTGAGATGAGAGAACCAGACACCTGTGTGGGCTGAAGTCCAATCTGCTTACAGAAAACTCTAAGCGGATGCAAACTATTGCACTACAGACCCAGGAAAAGGGGGCTTTCCCTGTGTCGACACAGCATGAACGCTGAGGCCTCAAACCCAGTGCTCCTCCTGGTGCTGTCTCACGAGCACGACGCTTATTGCTGCAGGAGTCCTGACACTGATGCTGATGCCACCAAGGGCTCACAGGCCGTCAGCCTGCAGGTTCCTACGCCTCCAATCTGCCCAGCATCAACTTCCTCCAGGCTGCCACGACACCGAACCTCAGGGGCATGTCCATGAGCTTCCGGAGGGGCCCTGAGCAGCTGCCGCTCATCTGCAGCCCTTCCAGGGGCTCACATGCCCCTTGTTCACTTGCTGCTCTGCAAGGGAACCCAGGAGGGGACTGGAGGCCTGCACCTCTACACCAGACCAAAGAGCTGTTCGGCCCAAGAGTGCCGAGAGCAGAAGCGCTGTCAGCTTGATGATGATGATATTCACAGCCACCAAGACCATGAGCTGAAATTGTGCAACGTACAAGCAAACGCAAGTGTCAGCAGCCACTTCTGAGCCAGGCTGGCAGCCCAGACCCTGTTCAGGGTGGTGATCTCCTCGCATGTCGGTGCTTCCCTGGCGGCTTAGATCCTAAAGAACCTGCCTGCAGACAGGAGACCTGGGTTCAGTCCCTGGCTCAGGAGGATCCCCTGGAGAAGCAAAGGGCAACCCACCTCAGCATTCTTACCTGGAGAACTCCATGGTCAGAGGAGCATGGCGGACTACAGTCCATGAGATCACAAGGAGCTGGACACGAACGAGTGACTAATGCTTTCCCAAACAAAACGGGGATACAGCTTGTTTACATCCCTACCTTATAGAATTGAGGGGATTCAATGAGACAAGACACAGAAAGTGCTCAGAAAGTGCCTGGCCTGTGGTCAGCCTCCTCCAGTATTCGCTGTGACTACTGCTGACTGCTTGGAACAGAGCAGTTGTCCATCTGGTCCTCTGGCACTAGAAACTTCCATGAGGAAAGGTATATGTGCACACAGGCAGGCACACACACAAATGCACACACACCTGCACGCACACACATGCACAGGGGGTGTGTGGGCACTCAACCCCATCTCTGCCTAGGAGCAGAACCCCTGAGCTGGGGAAGCAGTGCCAGCCCCTACACCCCACCCCCTGCCCCAGACGGCCCTCTGCTTTTCTCCTCAGAGTTGTTTACGTTTTCTTACTTGCCTTTCCTCTAGTCTTTCGGGTTTCCTACATTCTTTGATTTGTCTGTCCTGTGTTCAACAGGCGAGGTCATTGATCACTTTCAAAATTCTGTCAGCACTCTTTGGGAGAGGCCAGTGCATTGGAGGGCCCCTGGGTGCCTGTGAGCGTGGCAGTCCTTGTGTTTGATCGCTTGGTCCTTGTGTCTGATCGCTTGGTCTCCCTGAGTCATTTGAGTGGTCCTCGCCCCAGCTGTCTTTCATCCGTCCCCACCCCGACCCCTTCCCACTCAAAGCCCCTCCTTCCCTCCATGCCATCACCTGAATACCCTGCCCAGCCCTGAACGCCAGCCAAGTTCAAGAAATCCAAACATTCATTCCACTTTCTTTTCTCTTTGCTTTGCTTTTCTCCTGATCTTTTTCTAAGCAAACACTCTTCCAGCCATGCTCAGAGATGGTCTAGCACAACACAAACTTGGTGGCTCAGAGGTTAAAGGGTCTGCCTCCAATGCGGGGGACCTGGGTTCAATCCCTGGATCAGGAAGATCCCCTGGAGAAGGAAATGGTAACCCACTCCAGTATTCTTGCCTGGAGAATCTCATGGACGGAGAAGCCTGGTAGGCTATAGTCCACGGGGTCGCAAAGAGTCGGACACGACTGAGCGACTTCACTCGCTCACTCATATCTTGCTTTAAGGTGCTTCCTGCTGTCTGTAAGGCAAGACAGCCAATCCCTAAACTCCAATGAGGCCTCTGCTTAGCAACTCATCAGTGAACGAAGGGAGAAAGGAGCAAATTGACATGCAAAGAGAAAGAGAAACTGCATGTTCAGCTATATCGCTCACCCAGCCCTGCCAGGCACGTGCATGACTCACAAAACTCTCAGCAAAGTGTTTAGCCACCCAACCCAGAGGCTCTCACTGATCTGCCCCAGAGGGGCCGGCCATCAGGCCCAGGGACGCTCACTCATATCTTGCTTTAAGGTGCTTCCTGCTGTCTGTAAGGCAAGACAGCCAATCCCTAAACTCCAATGAGGCCTCTGCTTAGCAACTCATCAGTGAACGAAGGGAGAAAGGAGCAAATTGACATGCAAAGAGAAAGAGAAACTGCATGTTCAGCTATATCGCTCACCCAGCCCTGCCAGGCACGTGCATGACTCACAAAACTCTCAGCAAAGTGTTTAGCCACCCAACCCAGAGGCTCTCACTGATCTGCCCCAGAGGGGCCGGCCATCAGGCCCAGGGGCAATGGCCACTCTCGAGGTCACATTGGCCAAGCAGGCTCACGGCTCTCCCCAAGGCCACGCCACTCCCTCGCACACTCAACTGCACAGAAAGACAACAGTACCCACTGCTCGTGCCCAGATGCCAGATGGCCCTTCAGGCCTAGCCACAAGCAATAAGGCCTGGACATCACCTGATGGTCCCAGCCAGATGTTCATCAGATCACCTGGGGAGATTTTTAAGCATATGATTGGTCTCAACCTTATCAGTTCAGTCGCTCAGTCGTGTCCAGCTCTTTGCGACCCCATGAATTGCAGCACGCCAGGCCTCCCTGTCCATCACCAATTCCCAGAGTTCACTCAGATTCACGTCCATCGAATCAGTGATGCCATCTGGCCATCTCATCCTCGGTCGTTCCCTTCTCCTCCTGCCCCTAATCCCTCCCAGCATCAGAGTCTTCTCCAATGAGTCAACTCTTCGCATGAGGTGGCCGAAGTACTGGAGTTTCAGCTTTAGCATCATTCCTTCCAAAGAAATCCCAGGGCTGATCTCCTTCAGAATGGATTGGTTGGATCTCCTTGCAGTTCAAGGGACTCCCAAGAGTCTTCTCCAACACCACAGTTCAAAAGCATCAATTCTTTGGCGCTCAGCCTTCTTCACAGTCCAACTCTCACATCCATACGTGACCACAGGAAAAACCATAGCCTTGACTAGACAGACCTTAGTTGGCAAAGGAATGTCTCTGTTTTTGAATATGCTATCTAGGTTGGTCATAACTTTTCTTCCAAGGAGTAAGCGTCTTTTAATTTCATGGCTGCAATCAACCTTCTAGCTCCCTCCTAAATGATCTAGAGTTGGGCCTGAGCCTCGAAGCTATCTGAAAGTCCCCTAGATGCCTCTAATGCCTGGGCTAGGGTGAGACCACTACACTTCCAAGAGATCAAATGCTGAGGCCAGGCGGTGGTGGTGGTGGCTCAGTCACTAAGTTGTGTCCAACTCTTGCAACCCCATGGGCTGTAGCCTGCCAGGCTCCTCTGTCCATGGGATTCTCCAGGCAAGAAAACTGGAGTGGGTTGCTGTTTTCTTCTCCAGGGGATCTTCCCAACCTAGGAACTGAACCCAGGTCTTCTGTTTTGCAGGCAGATTCATTACCAACTGAACAAGGAGCCAGGTGGCTGGGATCCAACTCCCACTTCCACAATCTGCCTCCAGCAAGTTACCCAACCTCAGTCGGCCTCAGTGTCAACAGCTATAAAAAGGGGAATCAAAGTAACACTTCTGATATATAAAGTAGAAAATGCATGTAAAGAGCTTAGCACAAAGGAAGCACTCAATAAGCACCAAGTACTCCCATTATTCTCTCATCCCGGGATCATCCCATCCAAATTCTCTCCCTGTCCACCAGGCAGCCTCTGCAAAGGGCTCTTCAGAGGGAAATGGAAAGGGCCCCTGGGTCTGGCTCTCTGGTTGGGCCAACTATCCAAAAGGTAGGGATGATGGTTTGGGTCAAGTGCCTGCCACAGCGCTCTTGAAAGACCCCGCTGAAGCACCCAGCTCCTGGGAAGGAGAACACATTCCTCTGCCTACGTGCTGTTGGCTCGAGAAAGACACACAACCAAACCAAGTCAAAGCACAGGGAAGCCCAGCCCATCTATCACGCGGCCACAGCAAGAGTGTGATGAGAACTGGGGGACGCTAGTCAACGGGCTACACCCAGCCTCTGCTCTTCAACAGCCCCTCCAGGTCTGCACAGGGAGAGCCACGTGTCAGGAATAACCGCAACACGGCGTAATGTGCCCCAACCATCAGGGTCATCCGGGACCCAGAGTCTCTTCTAGCCAGAAAGGATTGCTCACTATCTCATCTCCCCTACATACGTGTCCTAGGAATTAGACCAGGGTGTCTTCACCCCTATTTGACAGGTGAGGAAGAAGCAACTTAGGGGCATAAAGGGGCTTGCCCAAGATACTCAACTGCTTCAGTTCTCCACTATTATTCACACGTGGTGAAAGTGTTTATTTGGAAAAGGAAGTGGATCCGAGGTGCACAGTGCCAGGTTCACAGAAGCCACAGATGGGCCGCTTGATCAGTCAAGCCACTTAAGGAGTCAAAAACTCAAACTGATGAGAAGTACTCACGATGTGACCCAGCCCAAGTTACAGGAAGGTGCTGACTTTCGGAAAGAAAATGGCAACTTCTGGAGGACATCCACATTCTGAGTGCATTACAGATACGGTCTCATCAAATTCCCATAAGAAACCTATAAAATGCTGGCTGCATCTGATGGAGGAGGAAACGGACCATCATAGAAAGCAGAGTCCTTTCCCTGAGTTCCACAGCTGATGGGGGCAGAGACAAGACTGTACGCAGGGCCCCTTGTTCTAAGACCTGAGGTGCCATAAACGCCTCAGGGGGTAGCACAGGAGTTGTCCACGTTGTCCCAGCTGAGGACAGAGCACAGGCCAGGCCAGCAAGGATCAGCCGGGCTTGTGGAGAATCCCCATGCCACATCTGTCAGATGAGGGGTGCCCCACAACCTCCTGGAACGGATCTGATTGGCTAGTTGCAAGAATATTCATCTTCTCCCCATCTCCTCAAGTGAACATCTGCTTTTCTCAAAGCTGTGAATTTCACGTCAAGAATTTCCAATTACCTTCCCTTTGGTTTTATTTAGCATCAGTGTATTGGAGGCATAATTAGTCTGAGATGAAAACCTGTATTGTTCCCTTCTCCTCTGCAATGAAATAGGTTTCCAAAAGCGCTAACAGAGAGGATCCTTCTCCAAAAATGACAAACGGTAAGTGAAGGATGAAACAGGAGTGAGATACAGATTGATGACAACTGTGGCTGAGCTAGGACAGGGGCGGGGGGTGTGATGGTGGAATCCGCCAAGGAGCTCTGGCTCCAGATCTCACCTCCTCCTCGCCTCCTAATGAGGATGGGCCTTTTCTGCAACATAAAAGTGATGCTGATGAAGATGAAAGGCCAATTTTCACCAGTATGTTTCCTAATGATACATCATGAGGCGCCTCGGGGATTGTGAAGCGTGGAGGTATCCTGAGCATTCTTCTCCTGGAGCTGGCCATTCCCAGAGCCTGGGGGCTTTGACCAATGTCTACAGGCTTCCTACTGGCCAGGGTTACCCAGAAATGGGGGGAAATAAGGAGAGAAACACATTTTACAAGAGTAGAAAACACCCATAGGAGTTGGGTTTTCAAGTAACCAAGACTCAGAGGCTCTCGCTGACCCCAGGCTTTGCAAAAGACCAGACATTTAGCTTCTGATCTGTCCAGTGCTTGTCAAAGTCAGTCTCCTAGGATCCAAAACCTGGGCAACGATACCCCTTCTGCTCCCACTCTTGCCTTCTTATAGGCTCATCCCACAGAGCTTCCAGAGTGATCACTAAATGGGAAACAGCCCTGTCACTGTCTTAGAAAAACCCTCCAATACTTTCCCATCACACTTAAAACCGACTTCCTTCCTCACCTGGGCCTCAAAGCCCAGAGCCTAGAAGGTGTACCTTCCCCCATGTCTCTCTCCTCACTGGTCACTCTCTCCCCTCCTCTCACTAAGGTCTAGCCATACAGCCTTTCTCTCTCTGTTCTTCTAACCAGTCAGCCTTTATTCCCATCTCGGGATCTTGGAGATGGCAAAGGTCTCCCTTACAGAAGCAAAGGCCTTCACAGGTCTGTTCCATCACACAGGTCTTAGCTCAGAAGTCGAAAGTGGCCCCCAGTCACTCCCGATCAATGTCATCCTGTTCTGGGTTCCTTATAGATATCATTTGAGATCATCTTGCTTTTTGCCTCTGCCTCTCTCCTGCACTTAGAATGTAAGATGCATACTTGTGAAGAGCTCACTTGTCTTCGTCCCCCCCACACCCCAGCACCTAGCAGAGTTGCAGAGCACCCGACACAAAGCAAGGACTCAATAAATATTGATGGACTAAAGATCAGTAGGAAACTGGGGGGGTCTGGTTTACCAAGAGGACCACAGGGCGAACGCACACTACCTTCAGATAACTGAGAGACTGACATGGGAGAAAGAGTAAAATTGTCACGTGGCCCAAAACACTGAGCTAAGGCCAACAAGAAGCATAGGACAGATCTTGCCCAACATTAAGCAGGAGCTTTCTCACTGTTGAGCTGCCCAACAAGAGAATGGGTCTCCTCAGGAGATGGTAAGCTCCCCGTCTCCGGAGGTGTGTAAGCAGAGACCACCGCTAGTGCCCGTGAAGTCAAGAGATGAACATTCTTCTGTGCTCCTGAGTCCACAGCCATCACCAGCACCCACTTTGGTGTCTTCTTTCTCGATCTTATTGTCCTGTCCAGATCATGATCCTCTGAGCAAGGGCGGGAACCCTCTGCTGCCCCACAGCGCCTTGCACAGGGCAGGGCTATGGTGACAAACGGGGCACGCATGTCACCAGACACGGAGGGAAGCAAGTGGGCCTGATGCCCTCTAAGCTGAAAGCAGGAGGCTCCAGGCAGGGCTGTCTCCGTGGGGCCCCAGGTGGAGCTGGGCACCTTCCTGGCAGGGCTAAGCTTGTGGCCTGTGCCTTCATCCAGGAGAGGAGGTGGAAGAGGAAGAGGGGCCATCACAGGAAAACAGAACCTGCACTCTGATCCCTTATCTCGGTCAGGCTCCCTCACAGCCCCAGGAGGGGCTGACACGCCCTGCAGCCCCAGACAAGGAAACCCAGGCTCAGGGAAGCCCGGCTTCTGGCCCAGTCCTACAGTGGGTCCAGGTGACGCTGGAGCAGAGCTCAGATCTGAAGGATGCCAGGACCTGCAGTCCTGACCTTGACCCCCAACAGGACAGACACTTCCCCCCCAACAGGACAGACACTTGCCCCTCAACTTTAGACTGTCCAGTTGGAAACAGTCTCAACTCATTCTGCCTTGTCCTCTCCCTGTCTCCTGAGAAACTGAGGCCCATTGGATTTGCCAAGCTGAGCTGTAGGCTTCTGTAGGGTAAAAACAGGGGCCGAAAGAAGGAGGAGCAAAGAAGAGAATCAAGGGCACAAGTGGACAATAGAAGGTGAGGTTTCTGGAGAGTCTGAGGAGACAGTGGCTACAGGAGACAGAGCGGGAGAGAGAAAGAGAAGGTGGATTCTAGACATGTTACCATGAGCTATGAACTGGATCTCCTGACAGTCTTCAAAGGATTCAGGAAAGAACTGTTAAGCACATGTTATGTTTCCTGGCGTTTTCTTTTCCTAACGTGACTCAACATAGAGCCTGGGACATGGGGCACCACCAGTTATATTTGGGTTACCAGTGAAGGAAACACTAGTCTCCAGCGATAGTACCTCTGACTTACTGTGTCAGCCGTATCTAGAATGAGTCCCATGAAGAAACTTAGCTCCTTATTCATCTCACAGTAAAGTCTATTACTCTCCCCAGCACAGAAGAAAGACTGCCAGTGAAAATTTTGAAACTGTAAATGTCTGTTTTTGTACTCAACTATGAAAGAATATGTGAACATATGTAAATATGTTTAATAAATGTTGTTAGTCATGTTAAAACACTTTGAAGCAGACGAATGAATAAGTAAATAAATGAGAACCCCAAATCCATTGTTTTACTCACAAAGACACAAGTCTCTTCTGCCTGGGAGCGAAATTTTAACAGCCAACACTTCCTAGGTAAAGATCTGCCCTGTGCTAGGCACCTGTTTCGGAGAAGGCAATGGCACCTCACTCCAGCACTCTTGCCTGGAGAATCCCATGGGCGGAGGAGCTTGGTAGGCTGCAGTCCATGGGGTCGCTAAGACTCAGACACGACTGAGCAACTTGACTTTCACTTTTCACTTTCATGCATTGGAGAAGGAAATGGCAACCACTGCAGTGTTCTTGCCTGGAGAATCCCAGGGACGGGGGAGCCTGGCGGGCTGAGGTCTATGGGGTCACACAGAGTCAGACACGACTGAAGCAACTTAGCAGCAGCAGCAGCGGGCACCTATTCACATGCATTAACTCTCTAAATCTTGACAGCCACCCAGGAGGTACGTAATAACATCACCTGCACCTTACAGGTGAGAAAAGGGAGACAGTCAGCTTGGGTCCCAGTCAGTAAGTGCTGGAGCCAGAATTCCAGCTCAGGAGCATGGCTCCAGACCCACGTGCTTAGCTCCTCTACTGACCTGGGCAGAGGCCCAACCTACCTGCCAAAAAGGACTGAAAGAGCAAGCCGCCCCCCACGCGGGGCTGACCCCTCCCAGCTGCTCCCGCCCAAAGGAGCCTGGGGGCTGCTACCCTGAGAGGCTATAGCACCCGTGAGTCTCCTAACAGCTCAGGGTTAAATGGCAGTAAAGTCAACCAAAGGCAGCTGTCACCCTCTTGGCCATAATCAGTCAGTGTTCACAAAACTTTATTCTCAGAAACACAACAGTGGCATGAGAGATAGGTATGTGGAAAGACAGCCTCCAGCGTTGAGGCTAAGGCAGGTCTGCAATGCCTCCACCCCCAGAATCTGTGGAGCAAAAGCCCAAACGCAATGCGGCTGCCTGCTCTCTCCCTGCCCCTCGACAGAGCGCTCAGGGAGGCACCCCAGGGCTGAGAGGCGGCCAGGGGCAGGGCCGCAGCCTCCAGCAAGTTTAGACGGTCTTGGAAGCCATGAGGCTGGAGACTGCGTGTGGCAGGAGGGTGCCCACACGGACAAGTTTCTCAAGGGCTGAGAATGTGTCTCCCTCATCTCTCCATTTCTGGAGATCAGTGCCAGGACGGACGCAGCGGCAAAAGTCAACATGCAAAAGTGCCTGCGGGTTTGACTTGAATGAAGCTGAACGGAGTGGCCGTCTCTGCTTCATAGAAAGAAGGGCATGGCAGCTGCAAGACAGACCACGCGGCGAGGGCTGTGGCTCACGGAAGGGACGTGGAGCACGACCCCCTACTCCTTAAGTGCAGGCTGCACACAGTACCATCTTTCCAAAAAGGACAGCATAGGAAAAGGGACACAAAAATTAACTTTATGGTGAAGAAGCTTGACAAACACAACTTCAGCCAGGTGGTCAAGGTCAACGTCAACAGTGATCAGTCATGTTGACAGCACGCTTCCTGGATGAGATGTGAGCAGAAGGGCACTCTATCTCTGTGCTCCTCTTCCCCTAAATCCATTTGTTGTTGTGCCGTTGCTAACTCGTGTCTGATTCTTTGGGACCCCATGGACTGTAGCCAAGCTCCTCTTTTCCATGGGATTTCCCAGGCAAGAATACTGGAGTAGGTTGCCATTTCCTTTTCCAGGGGATCTTTCAGACCCAGGGAGGGAACTCATGTCTCCTACTTGGCAGGTGGACTCTTTGCCACTGAGCCTCCTAGGAAGCCCTCCACTAAATCCATAACCCCAACCTGATCATGAGAAAACATCAGACAAATCCCAGCTGGGGCACATGCCACATCATACCCAACCAGTGCTCCTCAAAAGTGTTAAGGTCATCAACATCAAGGGAAGTCTGATAAACCGTCACAACCAAGAGGAGCATAAGGAAACGTGATGACTGAAGTAATGTGGTGTCCTAGACGGGAACCCAGAGCAGAAAAGGCACAGCAGGAAGTCTGAGTAAAGCGTGGATTTTAGTTAATAAAAATGCATCGGTAACGGCTCATTAACTTTGAAAAATGGACAACATGAATAAAAGATGCTCATAATGGGGGGATCTGGGTGTGGGGACATGAGAACTCTCTGTACCATCTTCACCCTTTTTCTGTAAATCAAAAACTATCCTAAAATTAAAAGTTTATTTTTAAGAATTGGAGCCTCATCCTGAGTTCTGTACTTCCAAAATAGTCCTCACGAGTGTTCCCTTTTCCCCAATTATTCCTGCCTTCATCAGGGCTATGTCAATGTTCACCCAAATATTGGCACCACCCTTCCTCCCTGGCCCCAGGCCCCCACCCCATCCACCCAGAGCTTTCAACCCCCTCACTGTGAGGGCTCCCACATCTTCAGGGCTGATTCCAGCCCCCAGCACGGTATCCAGAGTCTCTTCACTTCCTTGACTCCTATTCCTCCTCTAAGTATCTATTGTACTTTCCCGAAAAAGCTATCCCTCCAGCTTCCTGGCCTCCCTCTCATGCTTCTGTACTTGCTGATCCCTCACCTGGGATGTCTTTTCCCCACTGTTCACCCTGGCTGATCCATGCCTGTCCTTTGAGACTCAGCTCATACATTATTTCCTACAGAAAGCCTTCCTTGACCCCCTATGTTGGCTTTGTGAACACCCCAATCCTACCTACACGGAAATCTATCCTATATTGCTGATGACTGCCTACCTTCCCTGAGGAAAGTAGGCACAGTGCCCTCACACATGTATTTCTGGTGCCAGTTTTCACCAAATGTTTATTCAATGAGGAGTAAGTCACTAGAGGAAAAAGAGGGGTTAAAAAAAAAAATTCACAGATATCATTCCAGGTCTTTTGGTCCTGGGTTGTAAATAACAAACTTTATTCTTCAGAGTCCCATTATCCTCACTAGAGCCCTATGTAACGGCAATGTAATGGATTACTAAATTTAATTATAGCAGGATAATTAATGTCAAGGTATTGCCAGTTTGGACATAAATATCACCTTCAATGTGACTATTTTCTACCTCTGTGATGCCTGTGCTTGGAAAGACCACTTTTTTATGGAAAGTACCTTTATCATGGGGGAAGCAATGCCAAGCAGAACATCTGTTTGCCAGCTGCCACTGTCCTCCAGGAAGCATGCCTCCACCCTGGCACCCCTGACCCTGACATGAGCCCCATCTCTTACACACCCAAGCACAGACCACCATACCTGGACTGGCGCTGGCTGAACCAAGCACCTTAGGCAGAGGAATTTCTCAAGGGCTCTCTGGGGCCCTTGGGAGGTTCCCAAGTCTCATTCCTTCATAACCTCCACTTCCACAAGCATGAGAAGTGAGGGACTCTTAGAAGCTGTGTCAAGGCAGAAACAGTAGCCAGCTCAGGGAGGGGATGCTGCAGGTCTTGTGGACCAAGAAGGCCCCACCTTGGGGCTCCGGCCCTAGTCAGGCCCTCTCCTGCAGCCACTCACAAGCCTGGCTCTAGCTCTGCCTTTAGACTGACTGCATTCTGTGCCTCGACAAAAGAAACATGGTTTCCCACCAGCTGCCTTCAGGCTTCTCTTAAATAGGACAGGAATGTTCAGGCCAGGAAAACCATGGATGCAGGGTCCCATCCTGGCCCTGCTCTCTCCCTAGAGCCAGCCAGGACTCGGGAGCAGACAAGTCCAGGCTCCCTCCTGGCTTGCAGGAACACTTATGCAGAGCCCTGAGCTGCCATGGAAGAAATTCTCCGACCCCAAGGCCACCATGTCATGAGGAAGCTCAAACTAGTGTATTCAGAGGGCCCACGTGAAGAAGGCGAGGTGCCCCGCCGGCCTCCAGCTTCTCCTTCCCCTCACCCCCCATGTCTGACACAGCCACTGTCTGACTCGAGGAGCAGGGCAGACTTCAATTCAAAATCGTCCAGCTGAGCCCTTACCAAATTTCTGACCCAAGGGAAAAAACAGGGGCGATAATAACGTGATTTTTGTTTTAAGCCACTTAGTTTGGGGATGGTTCATCACACAGCAATAGAAAACCAGAACAGAGATCCAGCATCAGAGCCACAGCGGTAAGCAGTTCCTGGATCCTTCTTCCAGCAGCCAAAATCAACATCCACTCCCCACAGCGGTGCTGGACCCACCAGGGACCAGAGAAGGATGTTCCAGCGTACTGGTGCTTCTGCTGAAGCATCTCCCTGAACCATTCATTCACACCCACAGCCTCAAGGCCTGGAATTCCCAGGCCCCATTAACCCCACACAGTAAGGATGGCTTGCCCATACCTCACTCCCACCCACTAATTAGAAATGTAATAATTCAAAAAAAAAAAAAAAACACCTTTGAGGACTCTGTGATTGGGCTGAAAGCTCAAGTCTCCAAGGAAGACAAAGGTGGTATGAAAGGCTACAGCTCCGATGGGAAGCGCAAACCGCGCAGCCATTCATGTCAGCAGCAGCACCCGCATCATCAGGACCATCTTCACAACCACCTGCATCCTCCTCACCATCACCACCGCCATCATCATAGTTATCATCATCCCCACCATCACCTTCACCATCATTACCACCCCCATCATCAGGACCATCTTCATAACCACCCGCATCCTCACCATCACCACCACCACCATCATAATTATCATCATCCCCACCATCACCTTCACCATCATTACCACCCCCATCATCAGGACCATCTTCACAACCACCTGCATCCTCCTCACCATCACCACCACCATCATCATAATTATCATCATCCCCACCATCACCTTCACCATCATTACCACCCCCATCATCAGGACCATCTTCACAACCACCTGCATCCTCCTCACCATCACCACCACCATCATCATAATTATCATCATCCCCACCATCACCTTCACCATCATTACCACCCCCATCATCAGGACCATCTTCACAACCACCTGCATCCTCCTCACCATCACCACCACCATCATCATAATTATCATCATCCCCACCATCACCTTCACCATCATTACCACCCCCATCATCAGGACCATCTTCACAACCACCTGCATCCTCCTCACCATCACCACCACCATCATCATAGTTATCATCATCCCCACCATCACCTTCACCATCATTATCACCCCCATCATCAGGACCACCTGCATAACCACCCGCATCCTCCTCACCATCACCACCACCATCATCATAGTTATCATCATCCCCACCATCACCTTCACCATCATTACCACCCCCATCATCAGGATCATCTTCATAACCACCTGCATCCTCCTCACCATCACCACCACCATCATCATAATTATAATCATCCCCACCATCACCTTCACCATCATTATCACCCCATAACCACCGTCAGCAGGAACATTGCCACAGTACTGCCAGGGACGTTTATGGAGCGCTGGCTACACACCAGGGGCCCTCCTAAGAGCTGCAAATGCCCCATCTAGTCAAACTCTCATCACATTCTCACGGCGCTGTCCCGCTACTATCCCCATCTTAAAGATGAGAAGACAGAGCTATAACCTGCTCAAGCCACTGGCCACAAAGCCAGTGCTGGGATCCTAACCCCAGATGCACTAACTCCAAAGGCCACGCACACTTCAGCTCCCTCAAGCCCACTCCATGGCTCCTCACTCTGAACTGCTTTA
This sequence comes from Madoqua kirkii, assembly GCA_006408675.1. NCBI lineage: Eukaryota > Metazoa > Chordata > Mammalia > Artiodactyla > Bovidae > Madoqua > Madoqua kirkii. Next base: position 5,647 of record SJYC01047814.1, on the reverse strand, counting down.
GAAAATTTCCACTGGAGAACCCAGACCCCCCGAATGTAACCCTGCAGTGCCTCAGTCTCTGCATCTGGAAAATGGGCGTCGTGACACGAGCCTGCCTCTGGGCAGAATGTCAGACCTCAGGGACCCTGTGTCGTGGAAGGGGCACGGGGCCGTCACTTACTAATCACCTGCTCTAGGCCAGGGGACACGGGGCGCTTCCCACACACTGTCTCATTTAAACTTCATCAAGCTCTAGGGGCGAGTAGGGATTCATTTCCCTATTTTACCAGTGACCCCAGATTTAAAGGGCTTCCCTGGTAGCTCAGCTGGTAAAGAATCCACCTACAATCGGGAGACCTGGGTTTGATCCCTGGGTTGGGAAGATCCTCTGGCGAAGGGCAAGGCTACCCACTCTAGTATTCTGGCCTGGAGAGTTCCATGAACTGTACAGTCCATGGGGTCGCAAAGAGTCGGACACGACTCAGCAGCTTTCACTTTCATTTTACAGATTTGGGACAACCCAGAGGGATGGGGGAGAAGGCAATGGCACCCCACTCCAGTCTCTTGCCTGGAAAATCCCACGGACTTAGGAGCCTGGTAGGCTGCCGTCCATGGGGTCACAAAGAGTCAGACACGACTGAGTGGCTTCACTTTCACTTTTCACTTTTATGCTTTGGAGAAGGCAATGGCACCCCACTCCAGTATTCTTGCCTGGAGAATCCCAGGGACGGGGGAGCCTCGTGGGCTGCCATCTGTGGAGTCGTGCAGAGTTAGACACGACTGAAGCAACTTAGCAGCAGCAACAGAGGGATGGGGTGGGGAGGGAGGTGGAAGGGTGGGTTCAGGATGGGGGACACATGTACACCCATGGCTGATTCATGTCAATGTATGGCAAAAAACCACCACAATATTGTAATCAGCCTCCAATTAAAATAAATTAATTTTAAAAAAGACTGAGTCCAGCTGTGTAACTCCCAAGCCCTTATTTTTTCTGATGTCCCCAGTGTGTCCCAACCTGGAGCAGGGTCATGCCTGCCGCTGGGAAAGGCCCCTCTGTCTGACCATGTTGAAGAAGCGGGGTCACTTCCGGCACATTCACTGAGAGGGGTTAATGAACCCAGGGTGTGTTTGCTCTGCCTCCCCTGGGGCAGGCAGCCACTCTGAGCCTGGTTCCATCCTCATAGGAAGAGATACCAAACACTAGAAGGGACACACAGCCCAGGGCAAAATCCTCCCTGTTCATCATCTTTCTGGCTCTGGAGCCCCTCTGGGTGCCAGGCTAGCTTATTCCACTGCTTCCCTTCTTTTGGAAGCTAAAACTAGCCAAACTTGAAAGGACAACTCCCCTCAAAGAAAGAAAAGGTCATAATTTTTTTTAATTGGTCACTGAATTAAATGTGCAAACAGTGTCCCCCATTATATAGAAAAAGTATTTCTCCCCACTTTTTATTTGTCTCTGAGGCTTCCCATTCTGCATATAGCCTCGCCCCCTGATTGGACTGACCCCATGGGGTTGGAATACATGGAGAACCCAGTGGAAGTGGGATGGGGGAAGCAGGCAGGCAAAGGAAGGACCCAGGCGCACACTGCCCTCCACCCACCCCACCACACACATGGACACAAATATACAACAGCAGCCCAAATCTGCGTGCATACTGGCACAAGTGCAAACAAGCAGAGGCCGCCAGGGAGAGGCCTGCACGGGCTCAGGAGAAGTCCTGCCTAACTCATCAGGTGACTAAGGAAAGGGTAGCGTGGTTGGGTTTGAATTCCCTGCTGAAGGATAGAGGAAAGATGTTTCTGCAAAGAGCATGTCCTCTCAGCCTTTCCAGAAGGAGAGTCCTTGGAGCAGCATGGCAGGCCATAAGCACACACATTAATAAAATGCAAAGCTCTTTAGGTTGATTACTTGTTCCTTGCAGGAAGCAGACACAGTGGCTGCCAGAAGGCTGCACTCAGGCTTGTGAATTTGCTTGGTAAGACATGAAGCAGGGGCCTAATTCCCACACCAAGGGCCCATGCAAGGAGCCCCATGCCAGCCCCAGTGCCCTCTCAGTGGTTCCGGAGGCCACTCTGTGCTCGGATCCTGGACCTCTTCCCACATTCAGCTCCCACCCCGCAACCCTTCACGGGGCTCACCCTGCACCAGGCACACCCTCTTCCTCACTGATCCTCCAGTGTGTGCCAAGCTCATTCCAGCCCCAGGACCTTTGCACATGCTTTCCAACTGCTGGAACTGCTCTTCAGCCAGATCTTGCTAAATGGCTTCCATCACATCCTTATCGCCCTCCTTGGAAGCATCAGCTCTGATCAGCGCAACTAAAATAGTGTCCCAGCAAACCACTCTCCTTTTACCTTGCCTTATCTTTCTTCAGGGAGGTTATCACGAACAATTACTTTGGGTTATTCATTGATTTTTTTTCAGCGTCTCTCCACTGCCTCCACTAGAATGTCAACTCTTTGAAGTCAGAGACCATGTGTGTCTCAGTCCTTCTGTGACCCCAGCATCTAGAACAGCCTGGAGCATAGTAGCTGCGCGATTAACATTTGATCCATTTCAAGAACAGCACGCTGTTGCCTGAAGAGGAACTAGAGTCCCAGAGGGCGGAGCAGGGGAGCCCGGTCTAAGCACATCTCATGCACTTACTGCCTTGAGCTACAGGCTCACTTTCCAGGTTTTCCTAAACCAGGTCTCACTTGCAGGAAGGGACCAGCCTCACCTCTCAGTTGCCTCCCAGTGCTCAGATACAACTGTGCAGAGTAGGAGCTCAGAGAGTCACCAAGTACATTAGCCAGGCTTTGAAGAAACTGACCGATTCCCAGTATCACATTCAGGAACGCCCAGGGCCCTGGAGAGCCACCAGGCCCACAAACAGGACACTGGGAGAAGCAACTAGCAGCAGTAGTATGGAGTGATGTTAGGGGCCAAACCAAGACCGTGAACCCCTGCTGAAAGAGTTGACCTCCATACACTTAATTAGCATTTAACATGGACTTTGAAAAATGATGAATAATAAATCCAAGGACTTCCTGCAAATACAAGGAAGGATCCTAAGGCCAGTCAGCAAAACACGGCACCAAGCAGCAAGGGCAAGAAGAATAACAGACACACAGAAAGTGGGGTACCTTGAGGATCCAGGGGGAAAAAAGGAACTCAGAAACACTGTACTAAGGATGATCTCGATTCCTGGTGAGAAAGTACAGGGAAAGGAGAGTGGGCTCACTTCACTCCATGCCCATATTTTAATACGCTGAAGTTGACAGTATACAAGCAACGTCAGACATTGCCACTGGCAGTCTGAAAGTCTTATCAGCCCTGCCACAGGCAGAGTTGGGCAAGAAAGGGCTTAAAAATTTAGTAATTAGTTGCCAATGTTTAAGAATTAAGAGATTTCACAGTAAAGTCCAGATTTCTGCCTCCTGTTGAGACACAGAAATCAGTGGCTGCAGCAGACCTTCACGTGGGAACCTACCTTATCAGAGCCTGAGCATCCCTCCCCAGGAAAGAGGTGCCCACAGGCCCTACTCTCTGCTCTTCTCACAGGCCACCTGCTCTGTGCTTAGCTATCCCCACCTAGATGTTGTGGGCACTCAGGTTTGTGATTTGTGATATACCTGGCCAGCATTCCAAACAATGACTTCACTGATTCTCTGGATGGAGTTTGGCTGAGACTGCAGGACCAACCTGGGCCACTGGGGTCACGGGTGGAAGTGTCAGCGGCTCAGAGGAGCAGCGCTGTGACCAGGCTTCCAGAAGCATGGCTCCTCATTCCCTCCACATCAGGATGCACAGCTCGGGCACCGTGTAAGGAAGACCAGAGGCAGGGAGAACCCTTTGGAAAGCAACATGTGACAACATTATCCAAGAGTGGTTCCTGTGGCTGCCTGAGTTGGGTGGACCCATTTGACTACTGCAGAGCCACAAGGAAGGGGCGGACACAGCACCCTTCCCCACACGCCGTAGGCATGGTGCCGTCTCTAGTCAGGGTCTCCCAGTTGGGTACCCATTCTCTTGCTCATAACTCTTTTGGAGTGTGAATTTTCTCTCCAGTTAAGCTTGGCCACTCTCTGGGGGCAGGGCCTATATCCTTCTCCCCCAAAGCACCCACTGGGCTGCCCTTTGCGGGAAGGGGCCCATGGTGTCTTGGTGGCGGCTGGCCCCCTGACAGGCTGCTGAAGGAATCCCTCTCATCCCAAGAGCAGAAAGCAGCAGCAGCTCTCCCTACTTGCAGCAGTCCTGAGAAGCCACGAGGGCTATGGGTCTGGGATGGGCCAGCAAGAGCCCAGACGGGAGGCGCCCCATGTGCTCCCACCCTGCTCCTGGGCAGGATCAGACCCACCAGGAGCACCGAGGTGTCCTCTCCTCCTCCACACCCCCATGACGCCAACGTTCTCTCTAGCCAAGAACTGGGCCAAGCAGCCAGTCCTCAACTCCAGCTGCGCCGGCTGAGGCCCCTGAGGGCGTTATCACTCTCCGGTAGCCCCATTCGCCATCATCTCTGGGTGCTCCCTGCATCTGGTCTTCCCCACACAGCTCCCGGAGCTGTGCATCCTGATGTGGAGGGAATGAGGAGCCATCCTTCTAGAAGCCTGGTCACGGCACTGCTCCTCTGAGCCACTGACACTTTCATCCTTGACCCCAATGGCCCAGGTTGGTTCTACAGTCTCAGCCAAACACCATCCAAAGACACGGGGAAGGTATTACTATCCCAGTTAACAGACCAGTGAACAGCTCAAAAAGAGGACATCAATTTTGAGCTGGGATCTCACTGTGTGTCTCCTTGTTCCAAAGGCAATGATCCTTCTTCTGTGCTATTAGAAGCCTTAGCCCCTGAAGACGCACCGTCATGTCCCCAACTGAGCATCTAAAAGCCTCCAAGAAGAGGGGACTAGGTTGGGGATGGAGGGAAAAGGGAAAAGGGGGCTGACCTTCAGGTCTTCTGACCTGGCTCTTGTTACTGAAATTGAAGTACTTCTAGCCACGAATCTCTCATATGGTAGGAACCCAAAGCCTTCCCTCCCTGCCTGCCTATGTGCTGAGGCTTTACGTATGGGGCTACGGGAGGCACACAGTTACCTCCTAGAAAACATTTCCTTCAATGTCCTACTTGTATCTAGCTCTTTTCCCTCACGCCTTCACATTCATCTCCCCCGGCATCTCCATTCTCCCTGATCTCCATGTCTCTAACTGTGGACCACAAACCTTGTTCTTTGCTTTCTCCCTGCCATCCTTCATGGACGCAGACACTGAAGACATGTGGGTAACACACCAGAGGAAGGAAGGCACCATGCCACCTTATACAGAAAAGGGCTGAGAAATGAGTATGAGACATGCCTATTCATGGCCCATCAACCATGCCCACGCCTCTCCTTCGAGCAGCTGACCCAGCAGCAGGTCCTCATGAGCATCTCTGATGTCAACCACCAGCACATTTCAAAATGTGGAATGCTGACTTCGCCCAGAGTCGTAGAAGATTTTGTTTTTATCAGCACCGCCTTATAGCTTTCCATTTCCTCAGACTTGCCCATCTCCCCACTGACACACTAGTCACTGGAGACCTTCTGTTGGCCACCCATGTGCTAGACCCTGTGAAAGAGGAAAAGTGGGGCTCTGTATCCCAGAACGTTCCCCATGCTTAATCCCTGGAGTACCTTGTGAGTCAAGTAT
>SJYC01047813.1:0-42024 GCA_006408675.1 Madoqua kirkii | reverse complement strand
GTGTGTGTGTGTGTGTGTGTGTGTGTGTCCAGTCGTCCAACCTGTCTGCACTGTTACTTACTGCCAGGCCTCTCCTGATCCACTCGCCTCCCTACACTCCACTCTTTCGTGGGGTACCACGTGCCACTCACAGGTTACAGCCTACGCCATTCGCTGACCAAGGAACCAAGACCAGGCCAAGGCAGGGTTTGAAGCACACTTAAGCCTTCCCAAAAGCAGAAGTTTTAAGATCAAAGCTCTTGCAGATGAGCTGGCCAAGGACTTGAGGACCAGCGCAAAATAGGCAACCGAGGCACATAAAAAAAAAACACTGCTTTCTACTGAAGGTAAGAAATATAAAACATCCATTCGTTCATTCCCTCAGCAGCCACTGTGGGCCAAGGCTGTGCTGCTCTTGGAAGACAAAACAGTGACACATTCAGTCCCCGCCCTTGAGGAGGTCGCACTCCAGTGGGAGGAACAGGCCCCACAGAGCTGGGTGGGGCGTGGAGGGCAGGGCGTGGACAGCAGGGTGTGGACAGCGTACAGTGCCTGCCTCAGGAACTGTGAGCCAGCGGGGGCAATTCTTCTCCATAAATGCTTGAAGTGAAGTCACTCAGTTGTGTCTGACTCTTTGCAACCCTGTGGACTGCAGCCTACCAACCTCCTCCATCCATAGGATTCTCCAGGCAAGAATACTGGAATGGGTTGCCATTTCCTTCTCCAGGGGATCTTCCCAACCCAGGGATCAAACCCGGTTTCCCGCACTGGAGGCAGATGCTTTAAGATTGCTTAATTTTTCTACTTTTCCCAGTAAAGCATAAGAGATGAGGAGGGAGAAGAGAGAAAGAAAGAGGATACAAAAGGAAAGTGGGAGCCCCCGTACAAACAGAAGCAGAGAAATGAAGGATGCGGGCTGGAAGGACAAAGCCCTAGAATCACCCACGCACACCCAGAGGAGGCCCTGCTGGAAGAGAGCCCGGAGGCGGCCCTCTCAGTCACCAGAGCACATGCCCAGCAGGACCGGTGCCACAGTGTACCACAGTGCTGATGCTATGGCGGGTCTCCAGGAGAAGGCACATCACTGTGTTTCCACCTAGTATTTGATATGGTTCCTAGTCCATAGCAGACACCCAATCTGTACTGGATGGATGGATGACTGTGTGGATAGATGGACAGATGGATGGAAGGACTCACGGATGCATGGACAGGGGGATGGACAGATGGACACCCGGACACACGGATACTGATACACGGATGGATAGAATCTCCTCCAAGAAGATGAGATGAAGCCCAGGGCCAAAATCTGGAGTGGAGTGCTCTGCATCAAACCTGACCTGGAGAAGAAATAACAGTAAGACATTCACACCCACAACAGAACGGGGGGCTAAGGGTACAGAGGCCACAAGAGCCACTGACCTTGAAAACCCGGGAAAGGACCCCAAGAACACAGCAGTCCTGAAGTTCGGATTTCCCAGCCCTGGACTAGGGAGCCCTTCCTGTTGCCGTCTCAGCCTCAGCCTCACCACTCCCTGCCAACACACCCACTGCTGCCACCACACCACACATGTGACCCTGAAGACACTGGGGCTCTCCAGAGCCCTGCCTCCAGCCTCACCTTGACCATGAAGTAATGAGATTTCATTCCCAGAGATCCAGACCCAGTGTCCCTCACTCCAGGGAGGCCCTGGCCTCCTGACCACTCCACTTCTCCCAGACCAGAGGGCATAGCTGCAACCTCAGAGCTCTCACAGAACCTGGTCCACACCTCTGCTTCTTATAGGTGAAGGGGGCTTTAACACCTCTGTCCTCCCCACCAAGCTGGGGGACCCATGAGAGCAGAGACAGCAGCTTTAGTACCCACCACAGAACCTGGCCTGGAAAAGGAAATGTTAACCAATTCCAATATTCTCGTCTGGAGAAATCCATGGACAGAAGAGCCTGGCAGCCACAATTCATGGGGATGCAAGGAGTCAGACACAACTGAGTGACTAACACACATACAGAACTTGGCCCAGCACTCAGACTCATTAAATGCTAGACAAATGAAAGAAGGAACTCCTTTCCTAAACATGAGTCTGCAGAAGAAAGAAAGCAATATACAAAAAATTAATAAGTCCAGGATCATGGAATTATTACTCCTTTGTATATAAACTAAATGTGCTCTTTTAACTCCTAATTAACTCCATATTCCAGCCGTTTTCAAACATTTTACACTGTGAAACATATATTTTAATAAGTACACAAATTGAGCTTAAAGTACAAAAGCTCACTGAAGGACATTAAAGAAAGCTTTTTAAAAAATGAAGAGATACATGTTATTGAATAAGAAGTATTGAAAAGTTACTATTTCTCCCAAAATTAATCTATAAATCCAAAGCAACTCTAATCAAAATACTAGTTTGGAGGGATTTCACAAATGAATTAAATGAAAGCTATTAAAATATTTCAGCTGTTTGTGAAACAGAGAGAGAGAGAGAGAGAGAGAGAGAGAGAGAGAAAGAAGGAACTTCTGAGCAGAGGGGAGGGCTCCAGTGGCCAGGAACAAGACCCCTACCCTCAGCCCCTCTCAGCAGCTGTCACCTGGATGATTTCAGGACGGCCACAGCCTTCCCTGGCTGGTGGTTTGGGCTGACAGGTTACATTGAGTACAGCATCAGAGATCGCTGTCACCATCCTCCAGAATTCCTGCTTAGCAGGCAATGGTCCGGAGAAGAATGAGGCTCGCGAGCCCAGCTCAGTCCCCAGTTAGGGATGTCTGGGAGGTGCCACCTCCACTCACTAACGGAGCCCCAGTGCTGAGCCCACAGCAAGCTCCCTCCATGGCCTGGGTCCTCACTGCCCACCCAGGGCAGCCTCACGGGGGTCTCCAGGTCTGGAACCGGGAGGCCAGAGTTCTGTCACCTCTGAGCCCAGTCTCCTCAAGAAGAGCCTTTTAAAGGTAATGCACCGATGCGGTAATTCTTAAGACTGTGATTTTTTTAAAAAAAGAGATGTGAGAGCAGGAAATGTGGACACAGCCCTGAGAGAGAAAAGCTGAGGGAAACTTGAGATGTGTGTGTGCCTAGTCATGTCTGACTCTTTGTGGCCTGGCCCCATGGCCTGCACCCCACCAGGCTCCTCTGTCCATGGGATTTTTCAGGCAAATACTTGAGTGGGTTGCCATGCCCTCCTTCAGGGGATCTTCCTGACCCAGGGATCCAACCCAGGTCTCTCATCTCCTGCACTGCAGGCAGACAAGCCGTCAGGGATAGAGCCTTTTATATGAGCCCACAGGGCCTCGCAGGCAGACTCCGGTGCCTTGGCCGACAGCACTTTGCTTGACTCCCCATCCATCAAGGCTAGATTCCCCAGGCTCACAAACCCTGGTCAAGGCAGCCCCTTGCAAGTGGGATCACAGATGTGCATGGGCTCCCAGGTCCAACCCCGCGCAGGGACTGAGTGTGCCTGGACGCTGGACAGGGAAGTGGCCCCCAGCAGAGCACATGAACAGCCTGGCAGGACCCAGACAGCCACGTCCATGTCATGTAGAATTTGACATTTACGATCGTGAAAATGCCAGTCCACCCGACGGACTCACATGTAGCAAAATGTGAAAGAGTCAAGCAGCACCCTGTCCTCCCTTACTCCCATCAGCCAGGCTCTTTGAGCAGGGAAGGGAAGGACTTACAGCTGGGAGGGCCACATCACCCACCCCCACTGTAACTGATCCATCCCTGACTGTCTGATATCAACACGTCATCAACAGTGTGAGGGTGCTCAGGCCATTTACTTCCCCACACCAACATTTTATCTTTTGTAAAATTCAGGACATGCCCTGGCAGTGGGACACCCTTATGACATCCTCTGTCCTTGTCACCACAAAGAAGAGGCTGGGTTACTCTGCTTGAAAAGCCCAAGCAATGCCTGGGAGCAGTGAATAAAGGTTTTGTTCCAGGATCGGCTTCATCAAGTCTCTCTTAAGGGACCTGCTAAGCTAGCCAGCCATTCAGGTCACGTTCACCTCCACAGTCCAGATTCCTTCCTCTACCATGCTTAGTAAATGCACTAAAATCCTTTGAGCATAGGCACCCTAAAATCTTCCACCAGACCCCAGACAGAGGCAACTGAATTATACCTTCCCCCATGAAACCAGCACAGCCAAGTTTTACCCAATACAGTAACGTCTACACTTGTATTTTCTGTACAGGCAGACTTCAGAGATAGCATGGATTCAGTTCCAGATCACCCCAATAAAGCAAATAGTGCAATAAAGTGAGTCACACAAATTTTTTGTTTCTCCAGATAACTAAACGTTACATTTATACCATACTGTATTCTATTGTCTGCAATAGCATTCTGTCTAAAAACACAATGTATAAACCCTAATTAAAAGATACCTCATTGCTAAAAGATACTATCATCTGACAGCACAGGGTTGCCTCAAACCTTCAATTGGTTAAAAAAAAAAAAAAGAAAAAGAAAAAGAAAAAAAAACACAGTATCTGGGAAGCATAATAAGGTGAGATGTGCCTGTAGTCAGCCTGCATGGCATACAGGAGCTCTGGAGAGGGTCAGTCTGGACTTGAGTCCTGTTTAAACCCTGACGGCTGCTTCCGTGACTTTAAGCAAGTTATTTAACTTCTTCAGCTCCAATTGCCTCCTTTTCAAAGTGTGAGGATTAGAGAAGGCACACAGAAGGCCAGGCTGCGGTGGGCACCCAGGAAATGATGGCAGTCCCTCCTCTTGACAGCAGGTATATGGCACCAGAGACCCACTCAGAGGGGCTGTCCTGCCCCCACAGACCCCTGCCATCGCTCCCTCCTTGTCGTTCTTGCCCACTCTCCAGGCTACCCCAGCCCTGCACACCCAGCAAAGTAAAGGCTTTGCAAACAAGGTCTGGGGGATCAAGAAGTCAAGTGGCCAAAGCCAAGTCATGTGCATCCAACCCTGCAGGACTTTGCATAATTAACCACTTGGAAATGCTATCTTCAGGCCCGTCTGGGTTCTGTGGTAAATCCTTGTAGGGCCTAGAAAGAGAATGGGGAGCTGAACTCCTCTGGAAGGGAAATGCTGAATGTGAACACTGATGCTTCCTGAGAAGCTCTGTGTCCGTCACCCCCTCCATCCCTACTTTCTGATAAAGATACCGAAGTTTCAGAGGTGAAGCAAATCACTCAGGGTCACACAGAGCCAGAGGGGGGAGCTGGACTTGACCCCAAGGTCCCCTTACCTCCAAAACCAGTGTTTTTCCTACTTGCAAGCAAGAAGAGGCAAGGGATTGGTGGGAAGGGGGGGGGTGGAGCCTGGCGCCACTAGCGGACACCAGACAGAGCAGACTCCCAGAGCGGATGGAATTCAGCGAGCAGAAACGCTTTCCTAGGAGCAGACACCGGCCAGGACGCGGGTAGGGACGTTCTGAGAAAGCCTCGGACGCATTAGCGCTGCTAATCCTCGCCTGCCTGTGACTGGCCTGAGTCCCTTCATACAGGGAAATGTGTTCTGGTGAAAATGCCGAACGCCGCCCAGACCTCACAGTCTGGCTGGAGCACCAGCGAGATCCGGGGCCTGATTAGCCCAAAGCAGCAGGGCGGCCAGCCAACGGCATGACATTAAGCTTTCCCGAATTTTAAGTTCTCCAGCAGTGGGCTTCGTGCTGGCTCCTGATACACGAGGTAGCATTTTGAGTAATAATTAATTAGAGGGGAAAGCAGAAGAAGCAAGCAAAGGACATCAAGTGGAATTAGTATAATTCTGCCATTCACTTCATTTCACATTCAGAGAGGGCCAACAAAGTGACTGGGGTTAGACAGCAAGTTGCAGGAAGCGTTCGGCAGGCCCTGATTCCTTCAGTCCACTGCTCCCAGCCTGCAGCCTGAAGCCCACCCAGGCCAGAGAGGCAGGAGTCCAGCTCCAGACTGCCACCTCTTTGCCTTTAGATCACTGGTCCCACCAATCAATTGGCTCACAGGGTATTTCTAGTTGTCTGTTCCCAAACACTTGCGGGCCCTGTCTTCATTAGAAGGTCCTAACCCCTCATAGAAGTGTTTAGAAAAAAAAAAATCATTGATTATCCCAGGCACCAAAAATGTAAGCCCACATGCATGCATGTGCAAATGACACCTCCTCCAGGTGTGAACACATCCCCAAGAAGAGCAGCCCACCTCTGCAGAGAGCTGGAAATCTGTTTTATCTCTAGAGGCTTATGCCTGTCAACAAAGAGAGGAAACTTAAAATGAAACGAACAGCAACAAACAAAGGCCTGAGTTTTGCCACAGAAATCCCTGGCAGTGACTTCTAAGCAGCCTTCCCCTAGCTGCCCCAGTCCTCTCAGCCTCTGGGCAGACACTGCATCACTTGTCAGGGACCAGCTGGGAGCCAAGCTGTGCTGGGGTCTCCACCTGTGTGGTATGAGCTGTGGGCCCAGCATCCAGGGGTTCCAACCTCCATTCCAGCCATGCCTGAGCAGACAGCGCCTGCCGCCCACCTGAGTCACCCCGCAGGGAGCCCTGGGCAGAGCTCCTGGGGCCCCAGGCCCCGTCACCTACCTCGTTGATGAAGGAGTGCGCCCCCTGCGGGCTCAGCAGCAGGATAGCACGGCGCAGCGTGTCTCGGTAGCGGTTCAGCTCCTCCGTCTTCATCGTGGTGAAGAGGCTGGTGAACACGTGGCTAATGTTCTTGTCCACCTTTTGCAAAGAGACGTCAAGGCCCAGCCTCGAGGCCTGGTCCAGAAAGCTTTGGAGCCCGCGGATATCTGAGCAGTGGAGAAGAGGAGGAGGAGAAAACCATCTTTAAGCAGGAAGGGATCTTGGAGGCTGTCTAACACCAGCACTACCCCCCATATGAGCCTTGCACAAGGACTCAAGTCTGCCTCCGTGGACCAACGAACAAAGGAATGAAGGCATCTATTTGGTGCCAACAGTTTATACCCGCATCCAGCCCCTGGGTAAATGTCTGCCACTGCAGGGAGCACGTCCTGCCACCAACAGGTTCTAGAGCCAAAAAGTGTCCTGCGTGAGAGTTTCCCTTTCTCTCCTTGTTTTTTTCATCCAACAGGAGTGAACGTTCTGGCAGTACGTACTGGTTTCTGTAGGTGGTGGTGGTCCCTAACCCTCGGCCCACAATCCCTCCACCTGGCTCTGCTCCCCAGGGCTGACTCCTGGACCCTCAGTGCTGAGCTAAGGCCACTGACTGACCTGGCCTTGCGTGGTTCCAGTCTCGGTCCCTGCCCCAATTTTGTAACTGAATATCCTGTATCCTCACAGCCCAGCCCTGGGGTCTGGGCACGGTCTTGTTCCAGGGACTTGATTTTCCTCGATGAATTTTCCTCATCCACTCTTTCTCCAGCTGAAGTGACTGCCCCTCAAGTCCAATGAGAACTGCACAGGGGATCAGGGGTGAGCAGGTGGTCCGGGACGGTCCTGGACTGGGCATCACCCTGGCATTTTGGTGGAGCATCTGGGAGGCAGATCTGCTCTTTCCCCTGCGGTCTCCAAGAGGGCAGAATAAAAGCCCAGGGTGGGAGGCGAGCATGAGGGGCTGGAATAAACCACCAGGGAGCAGGGGTCCAGAAGGAGTTTGGGCCCAGCGATGTCGCTCACTGGTGAAAACTCACTCTTGTGACGGCCAGCACTGCTGAACATTTTTTAATTAGGACCAGATCTCTCAGAAGCAGCCTTGCATGAGCATCTGACCTCTCCAAAAGGTGATCTGCCCAAAAATGGACTCAGCAAGCAGGTCCGAGAGTAGGGCATAGTCCTGCTGATGTAATTTAAGCCTCTGGATCCTTCTGTGAGGCCGGCTTCTCCTGGACTGTTTAGTTTCATGAGCCAAAAAATACCCTTTCCCACCTGAGCCAACTTGATCTGGATTTCTGTCACTTGCAGCCCAGAGTCTCAGTTCATAGGCCACTTTTTCAAGCCTGGGATGTCTCCTTCATCTGGTCCATATCTGTATCCCAGCATCCCAAGGCAGGCCCTGCCCCTGAGCCACCTCCAGAGGAGGACACTCCGGGCCAGCCTGAACCACTCAAAGTGTCCTCTTCCAGCACTTGAGCTGTTGACGGGCTCCCCTGGGCACACCCTGGCCCAGCCAGTCACCCAAACTCAGAGTGTACAGTGTTAATTCAACCTAACTGTTTTTCCAACCAATCTTTCTTTCACAAACTTTCACTTCGTGCCTATTCCACAAATTTCCTTGAACTCGACATGTGCCAGGCCCCAGGCCCCAGTGATCTCTTCACTTTCCATCTTGCCAAGAGGCCAGGCTCAACAGTAGGTCTAGTCCTAGCTGGGAATGACAAGAATGGCCATGCAAAGCCAAGCACAGTGCCAGGCAGGAGGCCACAGCATCGTGGAGTCGTAACTGGGGTTCCGGGGGGCAGGCGCACAGGGTCCCTACTTCCCATCACGAGAGGAAGCCCTGGAATAGGTCTGGGCACCTGCCGCAGGCTCAGACGCTCACAGTCTAGTACAGTTCCTTAACACCTGGGCAAACCATCCATCTACTTTGTGCCTCGGTGTTTTCATCTGTACACTGGGAATGAAAGTCCCTGATTATCACTTTCAGAGGACTGTGAGGAACCACAGTTCATGAAGCTACCACCTGTTTCCATCTCAGGGGCCTGCATCTGGGAGGCACAGAGAGCTGACCTCCTCGTGGTCTATTGGTGGACACGGCAATCCCCAGATGAGAGCCCCAGAGATCACAAACGTCTGACACTCAAGCTCGTGTATTTTAGCCCAGCCATGACCTCAGCCAGCATTGTCCATCATCAGTCTGGGCCCCGGAGCACAAACACACGCCCAGAGAGGCCTGCCTGACAAAGCACGAGGGTCTCAGGGGTACCAAGCAGCAGGATGGGCCCTCTGCACCAAGCCCCCGAACTCCCCCAAAGGAGACCAGTGGAGGGCCACACAGTGGCTTACATCTCCCCCAGCAACAGAGGCTCCCAACACACAGGCTCCAGACTCTCAATAACCCTTGGACCCCCCCCCTAGAGAGGCTCTGCAGTCCCCACCAACCTGCTGGGGACCCTAGAGATCTTTAGCCTTAGAAAGAAAAGTGGGAAGAGGTTCTTCAGAGCTTCTTCACCCATCAGAGGCAATGGCAGGACACAGGGGCAGAGATGGCTCAAGGACCAGAAATGCAACACCCCAACTTGAACAATTCAGGGCCGGTGTCAACCCCAGCCCCTCTCTCCCCTGAGCACATGGCACAATTCGCGCCTGCTAAGGGTAAGCTCGTGAATATCTCAGCACCCGCAGACACCCTCGCTCAAATCAGCAGTGGCCTCCCGTGCCAGGCACACCACAGCTTGTGCCCAAATGATCCGTGATGTTTCCCTCTCAAGCTGGGCTGTTACTAGCCACCTGTAGCTATTTAAACTCAAACTTAATTTCATTCAGGTTAAATAAAATCACACGTTCAGTTCCCTGGTCATACTAGCCACATTTTAAATACTCAGTGGCCACATCTGGATGGTGGTTACCATATTGAACAGCACAAATATAGACCATATGTGACGGGTCATCTCAGAAAGTGCCAGTGCAGCCCTGCCTGAGAAACTGTCTTCTAACCAATGCGTGTAAACAATGGTCCAAACACAGGAGACGAGCTGCACTCAGGCCTCCCTATTACCACGCTTCTGGCCCTGTCACTTTGAAGACCCTTCCAGCCCCTACCCCCAACCACATGACCTGCTTTGACTCATAAGACCGCTGTTACTTGGTACAAGCAGAGGTTAGAGTAAGTGGGCATGTCTGTTTCCACTCTCAGATTCTGCCACCACCAGGAGAAGAGACCTCCGATAACCTCCAGAGGGATGCAGACACGTGTGGAGAAGGATAAGGTGGATCAGGCAACTACCCCGGGCTACATGTCAGCTGAATTCAGATGCTCCAGTGAGGCCAGAAGAGTCGGACACAACTGAGCGACTGAACCGAACTGAGTGAGACCACAGCAAAACTGCCTGATTGACCTACAGACTCACACACACATACACATACACACACACACACACACACACACACGCTCACAAATACACACAAATGGCTATTTATAAACGACTTGTTCTAAGCCACTAATTCCGGGGATGGTCTGCTTCTCAGCAATAACTAACTGATAAACCAAGTTCATCAGATGCATCATATCTAATACACCTTATGAAAAGTTCACTGAAAGAGCAAGGCCTGTATCTTAAAAAGTCACCCCAACACACAGCTTCCCCACATGGGGGACGGAGGGTTAGCCAGTCCAGGGAGGACGCTGGTAGCTTCTGAAGCCCTGTCCCTTCACCTGGACACTTACGGTTCTCACTGTCCGTGGCCTTGGCTTTGACCCAGATCTGAGCATAGCTGACGGGCTCGCATGAAGGTAGCACTCTGAGATCCACCGTCTACCAGCTCCCACTCCACTTCCGGTGCCTTTCAAGGCCACTGCAAGTCTTTAAAGTGGCAGAGCCTGGCCACGTCTGCAGAGCTACGCTTTACACGAGCACATGTGCAATGAGGCTCCACCACGGCTGTGTGTGCGCCCAGAGGTCCACGAGACTGGTGGGGGTCCAGGATCCTCGTGCATCACGCCAGCACGACCAGTTCTCACAAGCTGGGGTCCCCTCCAGTCTCTTTCCTCGGGTCCCCTACCAAAATCCATCTCAACTCACAAGACTGCTTCATTTCCTCAGTGAATAGGAGGTGCCATCTGGGGTGTGGCAACTGTCTTGGGACCCACAGGTACACACAGAGGCGTGTACACACAGAGGCATGCACACACAGAGAACACAAGCCCACAGAGCTCCTGCCCCGCACCCCTGAGCTGCTGTGCTCCCGCCTTCTGATCGGGCAGCCCCCGATGCAGCCGAGCCATCAGAGAGAGTTTAAGCTCCCTGTCAGCGACTGGCTCCGCACACCTGGAATGAGTGATGCAGGTTGAAGGCAGCGCTCCCCTGGGACCACAGCCCCTGGCTCCAGCTGCCTGCTCCCACTAGGTTGAAAAGGTCAGCTCGCAGCCTCTGAAGTTCTTATTCAGCTGCACTTGGGAGGGTGACTGGGGGCAGAATGACAGTCAAGAGCCCAAGCAAACGTTGCCACCTGCCTGCTGTTCCCCAGGAATGGGGCCAAGGAGGCCTGCTTCTTCAGCAAAAGTCCCTTCCTCCCCGGAAGACTGAGTGTGTGACGCCACCCTACCCCCATCCCCCAGCTGCCCCCTGCTGCTCCCTAAAAAGGGAGAATTCACCAAGAAGTTAGATAAGGGGGCGGGGGTATGGGGCTGCTCTCAGGGTAGCAGAGTGGCCATCCCAGGAGCCCCCTGGCCCCTACAGAGGTCTGGACCTTGGCCCAGGCCCTTCCACGGGGACCTCTCTGTGCAGACTGGCCAGCCCAGTCCACCTTCACTGGCGCAGCTCCAACCAGACCCGTCTCCACTAGAGAGGGAGACGACAGGGCCAGAGGGGCCTCCCATCAGCCCCAGAAAGGGCAGGAGAGGCAAACGGCTAACAGCTCTTCAAGGTGGCAACACATACACACACACACACACACACACACACGCTCACAAATACACACAAATGGCTATTTATAAACGACTTGTTCTAAGCCACTAATTCCGGGGATGGTCTGCTTCTCAGCAATAACTAACTGATAAACCAAGTTCATCAGATGCATCATATCTAATACACCTTATGAAAAGTTCACTGAAAGAGCAAGGCCTGTATCTTAAAAAGTCACCCCAACACACAGCTTCCCCACATGGGGGACGGAGGGTTAGCCAGTCCAGGGAGGACGCTGGTAGCTTCTGAAGCCCTGTCCCTTCACCTGGACACTTACGGTTCTCACTGTCCGTGGCCTTGGCTTTGACCCAGATCTGAGCATAGCTGACGGGCTCGCATGAAGGTAGCACTCTGAGATCCACCGTCTACCAGCTCCCACTCCACTTCCGGTGCCTTTCAAGGCCACTGCAAGTCTTTAAAGTGGCAGAGCCTGGCCACGTCTGCAGAGCTACGCTTTACACGAGCACATGTGCAATGAGGCTCCACCACGGCTGTGTGTGCGCCCAGAGGTCCACGAGACTGGTGGGGGTCCAGGATCCTCGTGCATCACGCCAGCACGACCAGTTCTCACAAGCTGGGGTCCCCTCCAGTCTCTTTCCTCGGGTCCCCTACCAAAGTCCATCTCAACTCACAAGACTGCTTCATTTCCTCAGTGAATAGGAGGTGCCATCTGGGGTGTGGCAACTGTCTTGGGACCCACAGGTACACACAGAGGCGTGTACACACAGAGGCATGCACACACAGAGAACACAAGCCCACAGAGCTCCTGCCCCGCACCCCTGAGCTGCTGTGCTCCCGCCTTCTGATCGGGCAGCCCCCGATGCAGCCGAGCCATCAGAGAGAGTTTAAGCTCCCTGTCAGCGACTGGCTCCGCACACCTGGAATGAGTGATGCAGGTTGAAGGCAGCGCTCCCCTGGGACCACAGCCCCTGGCTCCAGCTGCCTGCTCCCACTAGGTTGAAAAGGTCAGCTCGCAGCCTCTGAAGTTCTTATTCAGCTGCACTTGGGAGGGTGACTGGGGGCAGAATGACAGTCAAGAGCCCAAGCAAACGTTGCCACCTGCCTGCTGTTCCCCAGGAATGGGGCCAAGGAGGCCTGCTTCTTCAGCAAAAGTCCCTTCCTCCCCGGAAGACTGAGTGTGTGACGCCACCCTACCCCCATCCCCCAGCTGCCCCCTGCTGCTCCCTAAAAAGGGAGAATTCGCCAAGAAGTTAGATAAGGGGGCGGGGGTATGGGGCTGCTCTCAGGGTAGCAGAGTGGCCATCCCAGGAGCCCCCTGGCCCCTACAGAGGTCTGGACCTTGGCCCAGGCCCTTCCACGGGGACCTCTCTGTGCAGACTGGCCAGCCCAGTCCACCTTCACTGGCGCAGCTCCAACCAGACCCGTCTCCACTAGAGAGGGAGACGACGGGGCCAGAGGGGCCTCCCATCAGCCCCAGAAAGGGCAGGAGAGGCAAACGGCTAACAGCTCTTCAAGGTGGCTGGGCAGGGAAAGAGCCAGGAGCAAGGCCATTGCCATCACCCACAGGGATGACAGAGAGAGGCTCCCGGGAGAGGCGCCATGCTCCCCAGAGAAAGGAAGCAGCTTGGGGAACAGGGGCAAGTGCATTCCTGGGAGGACTGCAATGGGAGCACCCCAGGAGGGACCGCAGCTGCACTGGCCCACCGTCAAGGGACCTGGTCCCCAGAAGTCCATCCAACGCAAGGCCTCCTGTTGACATTCATTCATCCCTTCTTCCCTCCAACATTCACAGAGAGCTTGCTCTGCGTTGATCCCTCTCCTAGGGGCTGGGGCACAGGAACAAATGAGCCCATGGTCGTCCTGCTGGCACAGGACTTACATTTCAGGGTCTGGAGAACAGACTGGAAACAAACAACATGCCTCGTCGGTAATTTCCAACTGCGGTGCGAGTGCTGAAGAAAGCAGAGACTGGGCTTCAGGAAACTGCTGGCAGAGTCAGGGTGGGACCCAGCCCTGGAAACTGCCAGGGGAAGAACACGCCTGACCACAGAGACAGCACGCGGAAAGCTGCAGAATGAAGCCTGTGGGACCCAGAACGAAGAGGGACCTTGCTCACCCCATGATGGAGATTGGGCAGAGGGAGGACTGGGAGTGTGGAGCCGCCAGGGAAGAAAGCTGGAGTCTCCGCCACCAGCAGGGGAGGAAGTGAACACAGTGCCCGAGCTCCAGCCCCCCTGCCCATCCCTCCTCCCCTCCACGGACCAGCTTCCGAATGTGGGCCCAGGCCACCACCGGCGCACCCCAACACTCACTTCTCTGCCCACCACCACCCACTCCACAGTGCTCCAAAGCTCTTGCGAAAGCCACCAACCAACAGCAGCCCTTCTCCCTCTCCATTTTCCACGGGTTCTCCAGAACACCCGGCCTGTGACCACCTGACCTTGAAGCCCTCTCTCTTCTCTCTGGCCCTCCAGACACTCTCGGGCTCCTTCCTCTTTCTTAGCCCCCTCCCCTCACGCTGTCCTGCTCACACTCCCACATTCCTAAGCTTCCCTCTAGCATCATCCATCAGCCGGCTCACGGAACATCAGTACCAGACACCCAGGCTGGCTCCTCCCAAACATCCCACCACAAGCCCATCTCCATGACCCCTTTGCAGGTTTTGACACCATCATTTCCTCCCCAGCACTTCAGCCTCAGCCTCCTAGGAGGTCCCCCGACCCTGCGGTCCTCCCCACCAGTGCCATCCGCCAGGATGTTTGCAGAGTTCGTACCTGCTCATGATAAAGCTCTCTTCTAAAACTTTCCATGAAAAATACATTTCTTTTAAATTTGCCCAGAAATTAATATTCTCAAAAGAAGCCATCAATCACAAACAAACAATAAACCTTCAAGAGACTTTATTATTGAACATAAATAAACTCCATACATCTTAGTCTGATACATAATAGACTCTCTGGTGTTAGCAACTTTTTTAAATTTTTACTTTTGTATCACCATCACCTGCCTCCACCAGCAGAAACCACATACCCAAACTCCAGAAAAAGAAGCTCTTGGCCATTCCCTGGACACCCTCCACACACACATCCACACCCAGTACACCACCACAACACACACATATACATACCCTATATGTGCCTTTATACTCTGAGCTGAGACTCACCCAATTTGAAATTTACAGAGCCCTACCCTTCCATCGGGCTTCCCTGGCGGCTCAGATGGTAACGAATCTGCCTGCAAAGCAGGAGACCCAGGTTCAATCCCTGGCTTGGGAAGACTCCCTGGAGAAGGGAATGGCTACCCACTGCAGTATTTTGCCTGGAGAATTCCATGGACAGAGGAGCCTGGCAGGCTGTACAGTCCACGGCGTCACAAAGGGTCGGATATGACTGAGCTGCTAACACTACTGCTATCCTTCCATCAAGGCCCGATTGAAACCGCACCTCCCTGCAGGCCATCTCAGATCCTCAAGTCAGAATTCATGTGTCTCCCAAGTTTCAAAGCTCCAGGACCAGGGAAGCAAGAACTAGATCTCTCTCATTTCTTTGTCCAAGCCCAAGGCTGCCTAGCACAGAGTCACGTACAGCCAAAGTCAGTGGAACAAACTGAACTAAATCAAGAACCAGGCTAAAACCCAGGGCAACTTCACCAACCATATAATTGTCCCGTATCCGATGGAGGCAAACAAGAAATTGAAATTGGGCAAGCTTTTTTCCCCTCAGAATTTAAGGTTATATCTCTACTATCTCACTACTCCTTCAGGGGGAAAAAAAATCATATAGTCATGGGTATTTTAAATACTTTCTGAAAAGTAATTGAAATGAAAGAGCACATTTCAAATTGCTTCCCATACCATTTTCAATTTCCAAGAAATGTCCAAGCACTGAGAGTACTTATAAAGAATATTTACCATCTGTAATATACATATGTATGTATGAAGGCTGCCACCTCATACCCAGAAGTTCACAGTTAGAAGTGTTTGGGGACTTTTGGCAAATTTTCCAACACTGAGACACAGTTTTCATTCTACTGACTTAAAAAAAAAGTCCTTTTGTATCTGGCCTCCAAATACATGGTTCAAATAGTTTACCCAAATTCAAATTCATCTCCAAGACCTCTGCTCAGGCTCCTCTCTGCCTGTATTACTCCCCTCCCCAGCACCAACTCAAAATGCCACCATTCACGTCATTCATGGAGCAGCTAGAGAACCAGGGTGTGATGGAGGCTAGGTTTGCAGAGGAGGAAGCACCCACAATTTCCAGGGTAAGAGGTCACAGAGACCTGCCTGCTGTGGCTTCGATCAGAAGCTGATACCCTTTCCCTCTTCTCAAAATCCATGTGGTGCCCCGCCTCCCATAACTCAGCTGCCCGGCTGTGGGTTCCTCCCTCCCTTCTCCCCCTCTCCTCCCTTGACTATTTCCTGACCACTGCTCTGGGAACAGCAGAATCTGGAAACTCGACAGCCCGGTCCTCAAGGACTCAAGGAGCTCTCAGTCCTACATGTAAGACGGAGCCCGCAGCAGAGAGTGGCTCCGCCCCACCATTCACTGCGCACCACCCACACGAGTGCATTTCACCTGCAGACTGCATTTCATGGGTGCATTCTCAGTCCATGGGGGTGTGATAAGGCCATCTCCAGGGAAGTCCAGCGGTCACAAAGCAGGCCCATGGGCATCCAGCAAGGAGAGGAGCAGAGACCACAGCTGTGGGGCACCAGCCGGCTCGCAGGAAAGCAGGATGCAGGCCTCTCCCTGTCATGAGGTGACAAGGTCACCCCAGAGCTAATGCCCCCAGGGCCCAGGCAGGGGCTGGCTATAGGTGAGCAGAAGGACCCTCAAGCACTATGCCCCCTTTCGTGGTGGCACAGGGCCACTGTTCTGTGGCTTCTCAACTGAGGTTCTCGTCTGGGAAGGAGGTCTCCCCTGTCCTGGTCACAGTCTCAGCTGCTCAACTGGCCCAGGGAGTCCTTCAGAGTGACTTCCCACCCCCAACTCCCCAAAACCCTGCGCTCCATATGAACCATGTCTTTTATTTTTGGTATTCAGATGCGTTGACATGTGGCGCTTTGCTGACCCTGGAAGGCTGCCTCTCAGAGGGATAATCAACTCTTAAAGATTGTAAACAAGTTGCCCCAAAGCACCCCATTCATATGTAAACCAGCCACCCCAAAGCCCACAGCCGGTCCACCTCCTCCATGGGAATCCCACGTTTTGAGCCACTATTCACCTGCTCCAGTCACCTCAGGACCAGGTACCAGACAACTCAGGATGCCCCATGGCCCAGAGTCTGCCAGAATGATTCCAATTCGCCAACTCTGAACCTGCCTAGCCCACCTCACCCAGTCTTTACTGTGGAAATCACATAAAGGGCTCTTGCCCATAGCTTCCCTTCCCCAGCCTCCTGATCAGCCCTGGTGCCTCCCCCAGTGGCCACTCAAGGCATGGTGTACCCCCTCCATCTGGGAATTATCACAAACCATCTTTTCAATGGGAGTTGTCTCCTGATCTGCCAGCCTGGTCATACCTAGGTAATAACAGAACACCCTCGGCATGCTGACCAGGGATAATAAAGGGCTCTTGCCCATAGCTTCCCTTCCCCAGCCTCCTGATCAGCCCTGGTGCCTCCCCCAGTGGCCACTCAAGGCATGGTGTACCCCCTCCATCTGGGAATTATCACAAACCATCTTTTCAATGGGAGTTGTCTCCTGATCTGCCAGCCTGGTCATACCTAGGTAATAACAGAACACCCTTGGCATGCTGACCAGGGATAGAGCAGGGAGAAAGGCACACGGAAGTGGCCCCACTGGACACACTCCAGGGGCCACAGAGTTGAGACCCCACCCTTCACAAGCCCTGCGACCATGGGCAGCCACTGCTCTCAGCCCATCCCTTCACCTGCAAACAGGGCTCACCCCGCCTTCCTCCTGGGAGCACTGTGGTCCTCCACTGAGGATCTACCAAGGCACACGGCAACATGGATGTTCAGAGGCTGCCAGCTCCCTCCCGACCTTGTATCAGCACTGGAAACGGCCCCCGAAAGGTTCCCAATGAACAAATCATCTCTCTTGTTCTAGAGGCTCATCAAGAAGGGAGGTGCCATCCCGACAATCGAATGATACAATAGAAGACTAAAAAGGTCAGCTCTCCCTTCTGTGATAATGGAAATTCCAAAGTCGTAAAGTGGCTGAAGGGGAAGGGCTGACATTGAAAAGTCTCTGAGAAAGAGAGCAGATTTCTGCCCATAATAGGGGCCAATAATATCCAGGAGCTTTCTGTTCAAACAGGTCTCAGAACAAGCCACGAAACCATATGTGAGCAGATTCTGTAAAGAACAAAGAGTCATCTGGAAAACTCCTTGTGAGCACATTCACACAGCGTGTGCACACACGTGTCATTTCAGACACAGAGGTCCATGTGTAAGCCTTACTCACACCCACTGCCTGGAGCCTGGCAAAGGAGGACGCCATGTGATCACAACATGCTCACTTCTCCCCAAACTCTATTCTTTTCCATTTAAAAAACAAACACAAGGGAGAAAACATTTTAAATAATCACGCTGGAAGGCCGAGATTAAAAACAATTTAAAATAAACGTCTACTCTGGCACTTTGGAAAAAAAACATACCACGCTGCATTAAGTGCTTTGATTAGGTAAATTACACCAAGTAACTAATTTACATAATGAGCAAAATTTGCATGTTACACATGTTATGATGAAAATAGGTTTATAAAATAATCCCTCACGAACTTCTGTTCCGAGTTGGGTTCCAGTATTTGGATAAAATTCTGCAGTGTTGATCTGCTACTGTCTTTCACGCTCCAAATCTCTGGCTCCTTCAGCAGTTTTTCTTAATCTGGCAGGTCCCTTATTCCCACTGCAATAAATAGTCCCTCTGATTTGCAATTCCTCTCCATCAATGGACTGAGATCATATTTCCAAAGAATCCATAATACAGTAATGATTCTTAAAATTTTCACAAATAAAGTTTGATGTTCCTGTCACCTTTCACTTACTGGGTATTTGGTACTGATTTTAGCAATTCTTCCTCCAAGATAGGTAGGCTTGGCTTAATCTTTTCAGGATGAGGCATCAGAATTGCATTTCTCAGCAAGCTCCATTCTTGCACCAACAGACCTTTCAGGAAGGAACCAAGACCCCATTGAAAATACGGGACATGCCCGGAGGAGGCTGAGCACAAGGTCCCTAAGGAAACTGACCACCAGTCCCAAAAGGCTACCCCATGCCTTTAGGTCTCTAGAGCCCGGCAGAGAAGCCCAGAACCAAAACTCCCTCTCCTGTTGCTGCTGACTCCTTACATGTGTCTTTTATGCTCTCCTTCCCCACAGTCTGTGAGGAAGGGACAACCATTCCATTTCACAGATGAGAAAACTGAAACCAGAGGAGTCCCTCCATCAACACCACACAGCCAGCAAGAGGAACAACCCACATTCGTGCTTTAAGAAATTTCTGTTTTTTCCTGGACTCTCCTCAATTTAAATAAGATCTGAAAGCAAATCTAGAAAAGTGATTTCCAGGCATTATGGATGTGAGAGTTGGACCATCAGGAAGGCTGAGCACCAAAGACTGATGTTTTGAGCTATGGTGCTAGAGACTCTTGAGAATCCCTTGGACAGCAAGATCAAACCAGTCAATCCTAAAGGAAATCAACCCTGTATATTCATTGGAAGGACTGATGCTGAAGCTCCAATACGTGGGAGCTTCCTGATGAGAAGAGCTGACTCATTGGAAAAGACCTTGAAACTGGGAAAGACTGAGGGCAAGAGGAGAAGGGAGCAACAGAGGATAAGATGGTTGGAAGGCATCACTGTCTCAACAGACATGAGTTTGAGCACACCCCAGGAGATGGTGAAGGACAGGGAAGCCTGGCGTGCTGCAGTCCGTGGGATCCCAAAGACTCGGACATGACTGAGGGACTGAACAGTAACAACTGGAAGCAAGTCTAGAAAAGTGATTTCCAAGTGTTTAGCCAGAACAATCACATTTGAATTTCCAAGGGCCCCAAAGACAGTGACTTTGCTCCTTGATAATGCCACCAACAAACGACCTGCCTCGGAGGCATGGCAGGAATGAAGCCGTGTGGTGAGGATGATGGAATAATCATCACAGTACTGGCTT
The DNA here is from genome assembly GCA_006408675.1 of Madoqua kirkii. Lineage (NCBI taxonomy): Eukaryota > Metazoa > Chordata > Mammalia > Artiodactyla > Bovidae > Madoqua > Madoqua kirkii. The sequence continues at coordinate 22,425 of SJYC01047813.1, read as the reverse complement.
ATTAAGGCCTGGTATGCCAGCACAATGCTAAGCATTTGGCACATACCGTCTTATTTAATCCCCATGATACCCTAATGTCTGGCCCAAAGTCATCCAGCCCATTAGAGGCAGGACTGGGGTTCAAACCTAGAACGCTGGAGTCAGAGCTCTTTACCTGCATCTGCCAATTAGCCAACAGCTCCTGGGAAGGGACAGGAAGGAGGCAGGTCAGAGCCCCTGACCATGTCCACATGCAGAGACAGGTGCCTGTCACACACACTTCACCAGCCTCACATGCCCCTGGGCATTGCCAGAGTACACCCATCTCACAGATTAGCCACCAGCTAACCCCACAGCCACACACTGAGTCAAAGACTCTGCTCTGTGTCACATCAAGGTACGGGACTTGCTGGTGGTGGCCAGGGCAGCCCCCAGACCCCTACCCAGGCCTGCAGAGTGGTCACTTTAGGTACCCAAAGCTCCAGAGAGGCTTCACAGCAAGCTGGTCAAATGCTAGAGTCTAGCTTTTAGAAACGGAAAGATGGAAACGTGATGCATGCTATTACCAGCTGTTAATTTGCATCGGTATTAATAACTGACATTACACAGTGAAATGCAGCATCCTCATTAATTTCATAAATTATCACCGTGCGGAAAAGCCCACGCTCCTGGAAATGGCAGCTCGACTGGGTGGACCTGGAAACTGCTCTGAGCTGGGCTCCCCACCTTCAGACCTGCTCAGGGCAGGAGCGGGGAGGAATGCCGAGGGACGCCATTGGCTGACCCATCCTCGCTGCCCCCACCACTCCTCACTGCCCTAGGACCAGCAGCAGCCTCCCACCTCCAGCGCCACGGAGATGGGGCTGGCCTCTGACTCAGGCTTTCTGCAAGCACGTGTCTGGTTGCCCACTGTGCCATAGCCACTGGGGAGGCTTGAGAGAAGATCAGACAAGGAGCTCAGTGGAAACAGACATGCAAGCAAGGCTTGAAGCTGCGTTAGAACCCATGAAAAATGCCCAAGCAGCAGTCTGCTTCCTGGGGCAGTGCTGGGGAAGGACGGGTCTCCAGGAAACCTTTAGAGAGCTCAGCCCTGGAGCCTGTACGCCTAGGTGGCCTTTCCCACAAGAGAGAGACGTGTACTCCAGGCCAAGAGAACATCAGGACCAAGGATCTCCTGGACCCCAGAGCCTGCCCAGACCTGCTGATGGCTCTGCGTGGCTGTGAGGGACACTGAGCCCGATGAGCTCCTGAGGAGGAGAGCCACAGCGGCATTCTTGGGGCTGGCCAGAAAGCAGCAGGACAGAAGGAATGGCATCAGAGGGACCCCTGGGTCAGAGGAGACCAGGACTGTGGCCCCGGTCACACCATCCCCACCCTGTGGCTTACTCCAAGTCTCTGAAGCAGAGGCAACAGGAAGGAGGCAGGTCAGAGCCCCTGACCATGTCCACATGCAGAGACAGGTGCCTGTCACACACACTTCACCAGCCTCACATGCCCCTGGGCATTGCCAGAGTACACCCATCTCACAGATTAGCCACCAGCTAACCCCACAGCCACACACTGAGTCAAAGACTCTGCTCTGTGTCACATCAAGGTACGGGACTTGCTGGTGGTGGCCAGGGCAGCCCCCAGACCCCTACCCAGGCCTGCAGAGTGGTCACTTTAGGTACCCAAAGCTCCAGAGAGGCTTCACAGCAAGCTGGTCAAATGCTAGAGTCTAGCTTTTAGAAACGGAAAGATGGAAACGTGATGCATGCTATTACCAGCTGTTAATTTGCAATCGGTATTAATAACTGACATTACACAGTGAAATGCAGCATCCTCATTAATTTCATAAATTATCACCGTGCGGAAAAGCCCACGCTCCTGGAAATGGCAGCTCGACTGGGTGGACCTGGAAACTGCTCTGAGCTGGGCTCCCCACCTTCAGACCTGCTCAGGGCAGGAGCGGGGAGGAATGCCGAGGGACGCCATTGGCTGACCCATCCTCGCTGCCCCCACCACTCCTCACTGCCCTAGGACCAGCAGCAGCCTCCCACCTCCAGCGCCACGGAGATGGGACTGGCCTCTGACTCAGGCTTTCTGCAAGCACGTGTCTGGTTGCCCACTGTGCCATAGCCACTGGGGAGGCTTGAGAGAAGATCAGACAAGGAGCTCAGTGGAAACAGACATGCAAGCAAGGCTTGAAGCTGCGTTAGAACCCATGAAAAATGCCCAAGCAGCAGTCTGCTTCCTGGGGCAGTGCTGGGGAAGGACGGGTCTCCAGGAAACCTTTAGAGAGCTCAGCCCTGGAGCCTGTACGCCTAGGTGGCCTTTCCCACAAGAGAGAGACGTGTACTCCAGGCCAAGAGAACATCAGGACCAAGGATCTCCTGGACCCCAGAGCCTGCCCAGACCTGCTGATGGCTCTGCGTGGCTGTGAGGGACACTGAGCCCGATGAGCTCCTGAGGAGGAGAGCCACAGCGGCATTCTTGGGGCTGGCCAGAAAGCAGCAGGACAGAAGGAATGGCATCAGAGGGACCCCTGGGTCAGCGGAGACCAGGACTGTGGCCCCGGTCACACCATCCCCACCCTGTGGCTTACTCCAAGTCTCTGAAGCAGAGGCAGGACTGGGGGGCAGCAAAGTCAGTCGCTCTGGAGGCAGCCCGGAGCCCCCGTGTGCACCTGAGTATCCCCCACAACCAGAGCCAGGCAGCCTGTGCAGCTGCGGCCCAGCTCTTGCCGGGGCCTTTCCAAAGCAGGGCTCTGGCTCCCAGGCAGAGAGTCAGGATTTGGAGCCTGACACTAGGAGACAGGCTCATACATGTTGTCATCTATAGCCTGATCATGCCCCCTTAGCTCTCGGAGCCTCAGTTGCCACCTCTGTAAAATGGGCACGGTGGGGCCTCTTCTGAGGACCACCTTAGAGAGAGAGCAGGAGGATGGATACAAGCGCCTGGACTAAAGTCTGCATGTGGCCAGGGCTCGGAACGATGGGCCTGTCTCAGCAGGGACACTGCCCCTCCATGCCACCTCCGGCACTACCCTGCCCCTCCTGCTCCTCTGCAGCCCAGGCTCAGGAAACCCCAGTCTTCACAGCTCTCTGCTGACCTCATGACAAATGTTCTTTTACTTATGCATTTAATTTACATAATTACCCCCTGATATTTACTCAGATTTAATTTGTTTCCTCTGGAACTTGCCTTTGAAGAGGCAGTGCCAACCACAGCTAGGAGTGAAGCGTAGCACGGGGCTCACGGGTACCCCTGCCCCTCTGGGGGCCTCCGAAGGCACCCTCTGCAGCAGGACCAGTCTCTGCCCTCACACAGGCACCATGCGTGGAACCTCATACCTCCCGGTGCCAGATGGGGGCCAGGCTGGTAAGGATCGCTGTCCATGAAGACCTCACAGTGGAGAGCGGCACATAAACACCGGTCCAGGGAAGGATTCTCTGTGCCAGCCCCAGAGGGAAGTGTGGGCAGTGCCAGATGAAAGGAGGGCAGAAGTCCTCCACCCAGGAAAGGGTGAAGTGGGTGTGAAACTGAGCCAGAGGCAGGGGGTGTGCTGACGGCATCACCAGAGCCTTCTTGGGTGCAGCAGAGTGGGGGTCCCAGGGGTGTCGTATAGGTGAGGCTGAAGTCTAAGTTGTGGCAGACCACAGAAAGCAGTGTGGACACAGCATGGGGTGGGAGAAAGGGTTTCATTTTGAAAAATCCACTTGACAATTCTGCAAGAGGGAGCATGATCTGGAGGGCAAAGGGCCACCGGTCATAAAAATTTCCAAACCACCGCCCAAGCATGACCCAGTGGAGCCTGCACACAGGCAGGGGCGCTGGGGTGGAGAGGAGGGCCTTTGGCTGCAGGAAAGGAAGGCGAGGCAGGAACAAAGTATCAGGGACAGAAGTTATACTTTCCAGGCTGGTGGATGCGGAACCAAAAGCAGAAATGCAAGAGAGGGGCTCAGCTGCGGGAAGGCAGACACTCAGCCCCAGACCCACGCTAGGTGCACGGAAGCCCCTCCTCCCGTCCCCTCTGCTCCGGAAGGTCGATGGGACTGGGCCCAGCCGGGCTCTGCTGTGCCGGGAGTTCAGTCACCCTCGGATCTGAGCCTCTTCCCTCCGAGTTCTTGGGCTGGAGCCTGCCCCTGATTTTGTCCTTTAAAACTCGTGTTTTTAAATAATCTTATTCTGTTCTTTAGAGGCTGTGCTGGGCCTTCCCGGCTGCACGGGCGCCTCACGGCGGCGGCTTCTCTCGTTTCAGAGCACAGGCTCTCGAGCGTGCAGGCTGCAGCAGCCGGGGCGCCAGCTTAGCTGCTTCCCGGCACGTGGCCGCTGCCTGGGCCAGGCATGGAACCCACGTCTCCCGCATTGACGGGCACACTCTTCACTACCGAGCCACCAAGGAAGCCCCAAAACCACACACTCATGCACATACACTGCATGCTCACACTCATAAACGGGCACACTTGTGCTCACACACTCATACTCAGGTCCACATTCTCACATTCATATATTCACATTCACACCTTCTCACACACTCAAATACACTCACCGACACCCGCATACTCACATTCATCTCACACACTCACATAGTGGTATGCTGGAACCAGCCTGAACCATCTCATGAGAGGCTACTGTTAAATTTTGGGGAATTTTGTGAGCCAGTTACCCAACGCAGTCACTATAAATCAAATAACAAACATATAATTAAGCAAATTACATTACAAATAAAATTGACAAATACACAAAACTCATCACTTCCTAGTTATTTTGCTACACTTTACTATTATCTGTGTTCATGGAGCTACCAATATCTGTTGTATCTGAAATACCACATAATGGTACGTCATCCCTGGCGGCTCAGCTGGTAAAGAAAATGCCTGAAATGCAGGAGACCCAGGTTCGATCCCTGAGTTGGGAAGATCCCCTGGAGAAGAGAATGGTAACCCACTCCAGTATTCTTGCCTGGAGAATTCCATGGACAAAGGAGCCTGGTGGGCTACAGTCCATGAGGTCGCAAAGGGTCGGACACAATTGAGCAAATAACACACACATCCCTTCCCAACTACATGTTCAAGAACATCACAACACTCAAAATCAGCCACTGTGGGAGTATTTACACCCCAGGACCAGCGAAACTATGAAGTTTTCTGTTTCCTTGGAGAGCTGTTGTTGAACACTCACCAGCACACCAGGGCTCACGACACTCACACACATTCACCACCCCCACTCTCATGTATGCACGCCTGCACCCAAGACCCACTCACATGCACACTCACACAGTGCCACTCAACTCATGCACACACACTCACACTGACATGCGCAATGCCCTCCCACACTCTCTTACACACAGGCCAGCAGTTCATCTCCCCTAACACCACGCAGATGGTCAGAAACCGCAGCCACGCCCGGGAAGGAGAAGAGAGCTGTACCCTCCCCTCACCCTGGGCTCCCCACCCTCCCCTGGGTCGGGGAGCTGACTCCCAAAGGTGCCTGCGCAGCAGGCTCCCCACGCCACCTGAAGGGCACCTCCCTTGGTAATAAAAGCAAGAGGATGGCAGAGACCAGTCATAACAGAGCCAGTGGTCCACAGAGACCAGGAACTCTGCGAGAATAGGTGAGATGGCTGGACACCCTGGCCCAGGCAGCCAGGCCAGTCTGGGAGCAAACACAGGCGGCCAAGGGCTTCTGTGGCCCATGCAGCCCTGCTAACCCCCCAGATTAAACCCACATCTATATTAATTAAGAGTCAGGATCTGCCAGCTGAACAGGAGTGCTAGCCCATCCATCACAAGCTAGTTAACTCCTGCCAGAACTTCTTGGGCCAAATTACAAATGGGATTCAGGGTGGGGGCCAGGGGAGGCAGGGTATTATCCTGAAATATAATTTGAACTTTCCTTCCAAAATACCATCCTCGGGCTGATCCATCACATGCCCACGCCCGCCTGGGCCCATCACAAGCGAGGCCTGGACTGTGGCACCATCCATCACCAAGCTCTGGAAGGTCCTGGAAATGCCAGGGCTGCTGCAGGGCTCAGAGGAGGATGGGGACAACTGGGATAATAGTTTGATCAATGCCAGTGGGGCAGGCCACAGTGACAGAAATGTGGCCGCCAGAGCCAAGGTCAGCCCTGCTCCTCCTCCCAAGGGCACAAATCCTCCCAGCCAGGAGCATTGGGTCGGGGAAGAGGGGTGCAAAGACCAGTCACAGAGCCTCTCCGGTGTGCTATCCCTACACGCTCCGATTCGCGACCTCCTCACAGCCTGCCTGCGAGGGCAGTGTTCCTATTCCTGGCTTACAGATGAGAAAACTGGAGTCCAGAGAGCTTCGGTCACTCAGGAAACAGAGCAGATCTGCTCCACCGCAGTCTGCCGCCTCCAGAGGAATGAATACAATAGAACGCCAAGCCCCGAGGACCACAGCCCACGCCCTGGCCTCCAGGAAGCCCCCGGACTCCTGTGTGACTCTGGCCAGCCACAGCATCCTGAGGCCCCAAGCCCGGCAGCAGCAGCAGGCGTCTCTGGTCAGAGGCTGTGGACTCCGAGTATCTGGTCACACTGCGCATCCTGAGTTGCAGGCATGGAGCCTGGTGCCTCATATGAGCTCAACAAAGCGTCATGGGAAAAAATGTGCAAATTAATGAATTAAAGGCAATTCTCTGTCCAGAGAAGGAAGTCCGTGTCCAAGGAGACACTCCTGGTTGAAGGAGAAGCCCACGCTGGAGCCGGGGCCTGCATCTGGAGAGGAGCCGCTGGCAGGGCTGCCATTCGCAGGCCGGCTTGGTGCACGTGCCTCCGCCCACCATGTCCTCCCCAGGAGCAGCAACCTTGGGGGACATCCTGGCAGTGCGCCAGGCACTGTGCCATGTGCCCAGCTCTCCCCATCTCATCTACTCACCCCAGCAAGGCAGTTCTATCATCATCCCCATTTTACAGATGGTAAAACTGAGACTCAAGAATGGTAGGTGCTAGAGCCACCATTCCAAAGCCTCTGCCCTTAGCCTCTCTGCTTTATGGGGATGTATCTGCCACACAGAACCCCTTCATTATTATTAGCCCCCTCTGCCTTCCAAGAAAATCAACAGTTAAAATAAACCCATACTCTTCCAGGGTCCCCCTCTCAGCCCAGCACTCCCAGGGCGGGGACTGCCCTGTGGTGGCCCTGAGACCAAGTCGCCCCAGTCTGCAGCTGGCAGCTCAGTGCCCACATTATGGAGCTCTACGGCTCCGAGTGGACAGCCGGCCTGCCATTCTCCACAGCAGCAGCCACGCGGTCTCTGCTCTGGGCACCAAATAGGCTCTTTCATAACCCACAGCTGCCTTTTCCCCCAACTTTGCAAGAGCAGTTAAAGATGCAGCTTCCAATTCTGAGTCAGAGTTTTCATCATGATCCTAGTGATCTCCAGTTTGGAAGGAAATGAGAGCCCCAGAAAGCATTCAGAATTACTACTACCATCCTGAAACAGCAATAAAACTCTGTTAGGAAATGAAATATATGCAGCCGTGTCACCAGGAGAAAAAGGAAATCCAGTTGTCTGTTGGCTGGCTCGTGTTCCCGGGCAGCGGGAGGAATCAAAGCTCTGGTGTAAGCGCCCCCTCCTCATCCCCACCCCCTTGCCCTCTTCCTCTGACTACATACGTCAGCATCAGGGACAGTCAGGTTGATGGGCCTCAGGGTGCTCTTTTGGGAGGGGGCATGTGGGGAAAGTCACGAATCTCAAGTGGGGCTCCACCGTATTCCCCTCAAGAAACTTCTGAGGGTTGGCTGCACAGATTTCAGGCCTGGGGAGGATGGGGAGGCAGAGAAATACCCAGAGGAGGAGGATGGCTTAAAGCGTTCAAGAGCAACCAGGTCTGCAGATGGGTAGGACCAAGCCCCCAGATACCCAGGGTCTGGTCCAGCCCACGCTCTGCAGATGGGTAGGACCAAGCCCCCAGATACCCAGGGTCTGGTCCAGCCCACACTCTGCAGATGGGTAGGACCAAGCCCCCAGATACCCAGGGTCTGGTCCAGCCCACACTCTGCAGATGGGTAGGACCAAGCCCCCAGATACCCAGGGTCTGGTCCAGCCCACACTCTGCAGATGGGTAGGACCAAGCCCCCAGATACCCAGGGTCTGGTCCAGCCCACACTCTGCAGATGGGTAGGACCAAGCCCCCAGATACCCAGGGTCTGGTCCAGCCCACGCTCTGAACTCACACTCCTCCTGGAAGCCAAGAGGTCAGAAATGAGAGCTCACCATGCATGAGCTGAACTACCAACTCTTTTATTATATTTTATTACCAACTCTTTTATTACATATAAGAATACTACATATATTCTTAATACAATGAGGCAGAATCAGGATTTCAGAGATCAGGACCAGCACAGGATCCCAGAAGGAAAGGGGTCCTATGAGATCCATCTGAGATGACAGTGTTACTCTCATGATCCCTACAGCCAATGGGGAAGAGCAGCTGCCAGGGTCCCATTTAACTGGAACCTAGGAATCAGCACCCCATTCTCTCCAAAGCCCTAACCAACCTCTTCTCTCCCCCAGATGACATCATCCCGTACCCTGGCTTCCAATACCATCCACGCCTGACTCACATCACTAGCCGGCACTCTCCCGGGATCTCCAGACTCATCTAGCCACTCACAAATAGGTATTTCAATAAAGAACAGAGTTTTGGACTCAGTGAGAGAAGGAGAGGGTGGGATGATCTGAGAGAACAGCATTGAAGCGTATACCATACACAAAACAGATAGCCAGTGGGAGTCTGATATATGACGCAGGGCACCCAGGGCTGGCACTCTGTGACAACCTAGAGGGCTGGCGTGGGGCGGGAAGTGGGAGGGGGCTCAGGAGGGAGGGGACATAGGCAGGCCTGTGGCTGACTCATACTGATGTATGGCAAAAACCATCACAATACTATAAATTTAATTAAAATTAAATCACCTAATTAAAATTTTTTAATCTCAATAAATTAATTTTTAAAATATATATTTCAAACTTAGTTTTAATTAATTGTTATTGGAGTATAGTTCCTTTACAATGTTGTGTTAGTTTCGACTTACACCAAGGTGAATCAGCTCTACATGCATGTATATACCCTCCTTCGTGGACTTCCTCTCCACTTAGGTCAGCACAGAGCACTGAGCCAAGTCCTCAGAGCTATACAGTAGTTTCCCATTGGTTCTGTTTTATACACAGCATCAGTTCAGTTCGGTTCAGTTCAGTCACTCAGTCCTGTCCAACTCTTTGCGACCCCAGGAATCATAGCACACCAATTGATTCCAGCTTGTGTTTCTTCCAGCCCAGCGCTTCTCATGATGTACATAGCATTAATAGTGTATATATGTCAATCCGTGTACCCCAGTTCATCCTTCCCCTCCGCCCCTTGCGGTCCATACATTTGTTCTCTACATCTGTGTCTCTACTTCTGTTTTGCAAATAAAATCACCTATACCATTTTTCTAGATTCCACATATATGGCATTAATATATAATATTTGCTTTTATCTTTCTGCCTTACTTCACTCTGTATGAGTCTCTATGTCCATCCACATCTCTACAAATGATCCAACTTTCACCCAAAATGAACTCTCAATTCTTGATTTCCAATTGCTCTGCTCCCCTTTATAATAAACAACAAACATCACCAACTCTCTGGGCTTCCCTGGTGGCTCAGTGGTAAAGAATCCACCTGCAATGCAAGAGACTTGGGAGACACAGGTTCAATCCCTGGGCTGGGAAGATCCCCTGGAGAAGAAAATGGCAGCCGATTCCAGCATTGTTGCCAGGGAAACGCCACGGACAGAGGACCCTGGAGGGCTACACCACAGTCCATGGGGTCGTGAAAGAATCAAACATAACTTTTTAGTGACTAAACAGCAATAATAACATCTCTCCAGAATCCCAGGGAAAGGGGAGCCTGGTGGGCTGCCATCTATGGGGTCGCACAGAGTCGGCCACAACTGAAGCGACTTAGCAGCAGCAGCCAGTTGCTTAGACCAAAATCCTGGGAGTCTTCTTGGAGACTTTCCAGTTTCTCACTCCTCACTCCTCCATAATCCACCAGAGACTTTAAAACCCACCTCTCCCCCCATCACCACTGTTGCCTCCCTGGTCCACATCACCACCATCTCTCCCAGAGGCTGTTCTGACAGCCTCCTACTGGGGGCCCCTGCCTCCACCCTCGCCCTCCTACAATCTGCCCACCACATGGCAAAGAGAGTGATTTTTCTAAGTGTAAAGCAGACATCTCTCTGCCAGCTTAAAACCCAACCAGCACACTCAGCATAAAATCCCAGCTTCTCACTCAGGACCTAAGAGGCTCCGGATGACACAGTCCCTGGCTTGATCTCCAACCCAACATCCTTCTCTCTCCTCTCCTTGCCACCCTTCAGCCACACAGCTCTCCTCCTCCTTTTTGAACACTCCAAGGTCATTGCGACCTCAGGGCTTTCACACCTACTGTTCCCCCTGCTGGAAAGTTCTTCCCAGTTTTTATCTTGCTGTCTCCCTCAGTGCGTTGTGTTATGGATCCACATGTGACCTCCTCAAAGAGGCCTCCTTTGAGCTGCAGGTGGCCCATCACCCCTACCTGTGAGTCTCCACCGCATCCCCTTCCCTCTTCTTCCTAACATTCCTCACCTCCTGACATGATCTCTTCATTAGTCGGTCCTCGTGTCTCATTTCCACTTGTCCCCAGGACCCAGAGCAGTGCCTAGCATATATCAGGCAGTTACCAGATGTTAACTGTTGGCCCAGGTAAAACCTAGGGGCTGTAGGCAGCAGCAGGGAAAACCGGGCTTGGAACAAGACTGCTCTGGGTTTGAAATCAACTCAGCCCCTCCTGGCCTGTGTGACCTCAGGCAAATCAGTTCAAATCTTTCTAAGCATCAATTTTCTCATCTTTTAAATGGGAATAATAAAATCTCCTTTGCTCCATGGGTGTCAGGATTCCCTGAGATAGCAAATCTAAGGTGCTTGGAACGAACTTAGCAAACAGTCACTATTTTTATTAAAAGCAATAACAGCAGAAGTGAGAACACCTGTGCCAAAGTGGGAACTGGAAAATGATACACGAGCAGGGACGAAGGAAAGAGATGTCCAGACACTGGGCGTCCACCACGCTTCAGGCACTCTGCAGGCCCAGGGGGCCACAGAGGAACAAGAGCGAGCAGGGCCCTGGAGCCGCTGGTGGGCTGGGGAAGAAGCCAGACTCGGAAGCACCGGGTCAAGCAGCCAAACTAGAAACTATATTAGAGGCACACGTGAATGCTATGGGACCAGACGGGAGACCTTGCTGCCACAAAACCACAGAGGACGCCCAGCTCGTTGTCTGCGGAGCAAATCCCTCTTCTTCTAGGAGCAACCCTGCTCTTGTTTCAGGGATGTCTCCTTACCCTACTCCAATCTTGCAGCTCTCAAGGGGCAGACACCCAGAGCCCCCTGTTCCCCATACACTGGATGGAGAGAGGGCACAGGTTCCACACCAGGCCAACAGAGCCCACCCCCAACTTCCCTCAGACTAGAGCTAGGAGAAGAGGGCCACACCCTCTAGCGGCAAAGCCCGTCACCGAAGCCCTGGAGGTGAGAGCTGCGGTGCTTCTTGTCTTTCGGGGTAAGCAAAACTGAGGGGAGTAACCAGCAAACAAGTGGAGAAACAAAGGGGAAAGCTGGGGAGAGAGCCTGGGCCAGATACAAAGGAACTAGCTTTTGCGACTGTGGGGCTGGCAAGTCGGAAATCAGTGGGGCAGACAGCAGGCTGGAAACCCTCAGCTAGGAGCTGATGCAGCAGCTGGAAGCAGAACTTCTTCTTTCAGGGAAAGTTTTGGTCTCAAGACTTTTCAACTGATTGGACAAGGTCCATCTAGATTATCCAGGCTAATCTCCTATATTTAAGGTCAACTGATTGTAGATGTTAACTCCATCTACAGAATATGTACCTTCAAAGCAACACCTAGATTAGTGTTTGAATTACTGAGCAGCAAAACCAACCAGGGCAGAAGTGAAGAAGAGGTGGTGGGGGCAATAAATACTGATGACACGTTCAAGACTCCAGCTTGAAGGGAAAATGGGAGCTTGGAGGACAGGCAGGATGGCAGGGCAAGGAGCCAGTGTCCTTGCCCTGTTAGGATGGGGGGATGAACCGGAGGGGACTGACGCAAGGGAAAGCCTGAAATAAGAAACAGAGGAACTGATCTGAGACAAGGCTCCTAAATGAAACAGAGAGGATGAGAATTGGTTGGGGTTGGGGGAAAGGAGGGCAGGGCACGTTGGTTCTCTCATTACCCACTGCAGCGGGATGATGTTCAAGATCTACACACGCAGCTCAGCTTGCACACGCACAACCAGATGAATGCTGGCTGCCACGTGGGGCCAGAGTTGAGTTTGCTCCAAATCCTCAGCATATTCTCTAAGGAGTGTAGCTGGTCGCCTTAATTTCATAGACAAAGAAATAGGTGGAAGTCCAGAGGTGTTTAGTAACCTACTTGGGGCCTCACTGCTAGGAAGCCAGGCTGTGGACCTTGATGCAGGAAGAAAGAGACAGCGGAGACAGATTCTACGTACTGAACACCACTCCTTGCTGGAGATCCTGGAAGCACGCACACAGCAGCCCCAGACCCGCTGCCTTCTCTTCTGCTGATCTGGAAAGGAGGGCAGAGGCCCAGGGCTCTGCAGTCTCTGAAATCTCTGCCAAAGAGGCGTTCAGCACAGCCCTGGACAGGACCTCACGCACAGAGGGTCCCATTGTGGGACAGGACTGATGTACAGGGGTTCTTCAGGGAACCCAGTGTCCCAGTTCAGAGCCCACAGGGCAGGAAGATGACCACGAACTGCCACGCTTCACCCTTTATCTCCTTAAAGCACAGCTAATGGTGTCCACCGGCAGAGCATCCTCCCACAGGCAGCTCAGAGCTGGGGCATGTGCCTGTGACCTAAGTTCCTTGAGTACCTATTCTTCATAGAAGAAAGCAAAGTCCAGGGAGTGAAAGTGAGCTTATTCTAGGGATAAGCTGGAATCTGCCCAACGTGTAAATGCAAGCTGATAGCAGGCAGTCAATAAAGACATCCACCTTCATCTTCCCGTTATCACTTGTTCGAAGCAGCACCCTGGAGGCCGCCCACTGCTGATGGGGCTCATGCATCCTGACCATCAGGACAGGTGTCTGGGACTCTCAATCCGACTCCCAGCTTTACTCCCAGGCCGGCAAGGTGTCCGCCCCAGGGGGATGCTGCTACTCCTGAAGTGTGGACCCGAAGACCCTAAAGAGTGACATTTATCCCAAGCAGTCCATCCAAATCGGGGCATCCAGGGCTTTCTACCATGTCATGTTGTGTCACCCGCATTTACCCATCAAGCTAAATACTGTGCAGCCTCACCAGCCTTCCCTCTGCCAGACTTGTCCCAACACATCCCCTGTTCACAAGCCGCAAGGCGCCCTGGTCCCTACAGACAGTAATTCCCATTCCTCGATCTGAACTAAGTCTAAGTGCCAAGGACCACGGAAATGCCTGACCTTGGGAATCAGGTAGCCCTGGGCCTCAGTCTTGGCTTCACCACCCATTGGCTGAGGTACCTCTAACCTCCCTGTGCCTCAGTCTCCCTACTAGCAAATCTACTGACTAAAATAAAAAGGGGAATCACGTCTACAGTGTGGGGTGACTGGGAGAATTTAGTGAACAATGTCCAGCATATTGCCCAGTAAATGGCAGCTACTCTGCCCATCATCAGAAATCCCAAACCCACTCTGATCATGGTTGTGATCGTCTCTACCGCCCCAGCACCCCCACTCCTGATCTTTCCAGATTCCTTCTGTCCTCGAAGTTTCAGTTCCAGCCCTGCAAGGGCTCCTGGACAGAAGCACCTGTGTGAGGGGACAGAGGTATGGAAAAGACAGGAACAACACGGAGGGGGGTGCCAGAGAGCCTTGGGGCCAGGAGGCCAGGGAGGCGGGAGGCGCAGCAGTGCGTCAGCAAGGCCGTCTGTCTCCCAGCCAGGCCAGGAGCCGCGAGTGGACAGAAGACGGGGGATCTTGTGCTAGTCACGGCCACACGGGGCCACTGAGCACTTAAAGCGTGGCCAGTCCAATTGATAACACTGTAACTAGACAATAGATGTCAAATTTCAAAGACAGTTCAAAACAAAGAATATAAAATATATCATTAATAATTTTATCTTAATTATATGTTGCAAAGACAATAATGGACTACATAAATGAATTGAGCTACATAAAATAATTTCACCTGGATCTTTTTAGTAATACTTTCTAAAATTTGAATTATACATATGGTTCATGCTGTATTTCTGTTAGGTATCTTTGGACCATAGCCTTGGTTGCTCCACAGGACACTTCCTCCCTAGGCATAGCTGCTCAGCATGCTTGGGAAGGAAGCAGGGTGGCAAAGGGTTAAGTCAGCCAGGGTTCAACGTCAGGCTCCACCCCTTGACACTGGACACTTTGCTAAACCTCTCTTGCCTCTGTTCTTCACCTATACAGTGGAGATAATAATTGTAGCAAGTTATAGGATGCTTACAAGAATTAACTCATGGGAAGTTAGGCATGTGGTAAATACTAACAGGTTGAGGGCAGGAGAAGGGGATGACAGAGGATAAGATAGTTGGATGGTGTCACTGACTCAATGGACATGAGTTTAAGCAAGCTCCAGGAGATGGTGAAGGACGCGGAGGCCTGGCATACTGCAGTCCATGGGGTCGCAAAGAGCCGGACACGACTGAGCGACTGGACACCAATGACACAGGACTGAATTACACCACCTTCACGTGGGTCAAAGCACACTTGCTCCCCCTGTATCTCCAGGACACTAACCTCTAAGTTGGGAATTGGGCTTGGTTGCCTCTTATTTCCCTACAGAGGATCCACCATGTACAAGCTTTGGCAAACATTTTCAAAGTCTGGGTAAGGATGAAAGAGACCTCCACGTGCTCACTCTGTGCCTGTCTTCCCCCATGGTGCATGCCCTAGTGCAAAGCATGCATTCCATCTCAACTGTGAGGAGTTCCCAGTTCAGCGCTGTGCAGACCACCTCTGCCGCCCCCACTCCCCAGCTGTCATCTTCCTGAAGCCCAACGCTGCCTCGGCTGCTCCCAAGTAACTCTTCAGGAACAATGACATCAACAGTTGACACGCCGTGCCAACAGGAAGCACATTCAATGTATACCTCTGGTAGACCAAGGGGAGGGAAAAAGCAGGGGTGGTCAGCAAAGGGTCCTGAGGTTGAACAACTGGGAGCCAGCAACCTGCAGAGGTCACCATGCTCCAGCCCACGTGTCTGCCCACAACTCTGCTCTAGACATGCTGGGCAGAGAGAAGACCATGAGCAGCAACTCCCAGAATTATGGGGTGAAGAAAGCTGTCCTCATGCATTGAGGCCCTACTAAGAGCCAGGAACCATGTCCCCAAACAAGCCTTCTGGGTGGGAGTAAGTACCTTCATTTTTAGATCAGCAGCCTGAAGCTCAAAAAGGTGAAGTAACTTGCCCAACGTCACAAAGGGCATAAGGGTAGGGGGCAAAGGATGGAATCTAGGGAACTCAGCTCAAAAGCTTCTCTTATTACAATGTAGCCCACTATCAGAGTACAACTTAGCACATGAGGAATCAAAGCATCCTTATTCTTAGAAGCCAAAAACCATCGATCTCTCAACATCTGTTTCAAAGTTCCTCTCAATACCAAGAACCAGGGAGTTCTTGTTGAGAAGCGTCAGCCCAGCTGGCTCTCGGGAAAGCGGTGCATCCATCCCAGCCTCCCACCTCTCAGCTGTCACTGCTAACAACGACAGACCAGCTGATGGTAAACCTAAAAGAACCCATGCCCATACAGAAACCACCTCCCGCTTGACCCAGTGACCGAGAGAACCTGATACCAGCCATGCTCTTTGAAGTAAGAGACGACCCGAGAAGATAAGCTGATCCCAAGAGCATCCGGTGGGAAAATGAGCAAATTCTGGGCCCTGCCCTGACATGCTAGCACATGCAGGGAGCTCAGAAAATGTGGGGACTTTTATGCTGGGATTTCTGAAGCGTCATGGGATGGGTGGCCAGGAGAGGGCTGGGACACCTGGAGAAGTGACTCAGTCTGAGAAGCTGAGCCAGAAGAGGCAGCTGCAGGAAGGGACACTGCGCCAGGTGGTGGGGGTAGGTGGTCAACGTGTGTTTCCTGCTGAGTGCCGCTGGTTTTCAGGAGAAATGCCCTGAGCCCATTGCACAGATGAGAACACTGAGGTCTGGAGAATATGTCAAGCCAGGAAATAACCTCAGCAATGGAGGCTATGGCTCTGAGGAGGGGCCCCTCTAGGGCCTGCGGGCCTAAGGTAGTTTCCAGGCGGGTTAGCCTTCACATCAGTCAGAGCTCACCTTCCCAAATATACTGCGGAACTCAGCCATGTCACCATGGTTCAAAGGAGGCAGCAATGACCTGCTGGCTGACTTGCTTACACAACAAGGCTTGCAAGTAGATGATGGTAGTCATGGAGGAAGTGGATCACGGACAGGGCTAGGGTGGAGGAATTGATAAGAACATCTCTATCCACTTGGAAACCAAGAGGAAAAACCAAACAAAAATTACATCCAGCTTCTTCCTGCTAAAACCAAATCAATAAAGAAGGCAGAAAAACAAGTGAGTTTTATTTTCTACGAACTTCCAATTGCAACACTCTGTCCACAGGAGGAAAATGCTGGCAGACACACAGGAGCACTCATGACAGCTGGGTGAAACCCGGCTTGTTCTAGGGGTCAGCAAGGCACGTTACCCCTCAGTGGGGCAGGGACCGGACACGTTTTGGGGTGAAATTTTACTTCTAATTCCTGGATGTGTTCTGGTGTTAGCAGTTTATCCAGATGACTCCCTGTATCCTGGGCAACAAGGCTCAGGGAGGAAAGGGGAAGAGGATGTGGACACGCCAAGACAGGAAAAGGGTGAAATCTACACTGTCTCTGCTGACCGGGACCCAGGAGGGGACACTGGTGTTCCTGTAGCGCTACAACCAAAACCCCGTCAGCCAGCTCCCAGCCCCAGCGCCTTCAGGGGACCAGGAAAACGGAGCACCCACGAAGCTGGGCGGGCTGGCAGCTTCCAGCATGCCCTCCTCAACGTTCCTTCTCAACTGTCCCGGCAGCGGTAGCATGGATAGGGCCTCTTCCTGCTTCCTAAGGGGAAGGCTACTCCAAGGGCCCTGGGATCAGAGCCGACGAACCCGACTTGGTGGAAGGCGGCATCCTCCCTGGTTGCTGCCTCCTCTGCCCTCGGCCTGGGTCCGTGCAGCCTGCAGCACCACCTTTGTGTGGCTGAGGGGCAGTCAGGGTCCAGGAGCAGGGGCACACACATGGGACCGCACGTGACGTCTTGGCCTCTGACCCCTTGTCCATGTCTCACAGCAGCTGACTGACCTTTCAGTCCAGGATGCCCCACTCCTGCCTCTCAAGTCCTCATCACTGGCTTAAAACTGACTGAGCATGTTTAAGACATGAAGGCTCAAAGGGGCTGTAGGGGCAGCCAGGAAGCCCCAGGCCAGCCAGGTCTGACCAAACCTCGCAGAGCTCCCAGGGGAGGCCCAACGGCTCCATGAGGGGTGGCAGTGCAGAAGGATTCACTCTCCACTGCTGAAGGGCTGAGGCAGCCAGTGGAGTTGGGATGTGGAGTGGGATCAGAAGGGAGGTGGACTCTGCACCAAGAGGGAAGGATTACTGCCTTCCTGAGACATGCTCGGTCAGCACACAAGCCGGACAGCTCCATAAGAGCTCTGGGCTCCCTGCTCCATTCTTCCAGCCCCAGCCCTGATTTGACTTGCTCTGACTCCACCCACCTCCCGGCACCCTGCTCAGGTACTCCACCTGCCTCCCGGCACAGTCTGCCTCTGTGACCAAGACTGCCTTTCCCTGCTGGAGGCCAGCCTTCTCACCTCATCTGCTCCTTCTCATCCTTAAAAGGGGAAGAGGATGTGGACACGCCAAGACAGGAAAAGGGTGAAATCTACACTGTCTCTGCTGACCGGGACCCAGGAGGGGACACTGGTGTTCCTGTAGCGCTACAACCAAAACCCCGTCAGCCAGCTCCCAGCCCCAGCGCCTTCAGGGGACCAGGAAAACGGAGCACCCACGAAGCTGGGCGGGCTGGCAGCTTCCAGCATGCCCTCCTCAACGTTCCTTCTCAACTGTCCCGGCAGCGGTAGCATGGATAGGGCCTCTTCCTGCTTCCTAAGGGGAAGGCTACTCCAAGGGCCCTGGGATCAGAGCCGACGAACCTGACTTGGTGGAAGGCGGCATCCTCCCTGGTTGCTGCCTCCTCTGCCCTCGGCCTGGGTCCGTGCAGCCTGCAGCACCACCTTTGTGTGGCTGAGGGGCAGTCAGGGTCCAGGAGCAGGGGCACACACATGGGACCGCACGTGACGTCTTGGCCTCTGACCCCTTGTCCATGTCTCACAGCAGCTGACTGACCTTTCAGTCCAGGATGCCCCACTCCTGCCTCTCAAGTCCTCATCACTGGCTTAAAACTGACTGAGCATGTTTAAGACATGAAGGCTCAAAGGGGCTGTAGGGGCAGCCAGGAAGCCCCAGGCCAGCCAGGTCTACCAAACCTCGCAGAGCTCCCAGGGGAGGCCCAACGGCTCCATGAGGGGTGGCAGTGCAGAAGGATTCACTCTCCACTGCTGAAGGGCTGAGGCAGCCAGTGGAGTTGGGATGTGGAGTGGGATCAGAAGGGAGGTGGACTCTGCACCAAGAGGGAAGGATTACTTCCTTCCTGAGACATGCCCGGTCAGCACACAAGCCGGACAGCTCCATAAGAGCTCTGGGCTCCCTGCTCCATTCTTCCAGCCCCAGCCTTGATTTGACTTGCTCTGACTCCACCCACCTCCCGGCACCCTGCTCAGGTACTCCACCTGCCTCCCGGCACAGTCTGCCTCTGTGACCAAGACTGCCTTTCCCTGCTGGAGGCCAGCCTTCTCACCTCATCTGCTCCTTCTCATCCTTGCGCTCTGAGGCCATCCTCTACTCCACCAGGAAGCCCAGCACCCAGGAAGTGCGCATCTTCATCTGGGGGAGTGGAGGCTCCAAGCTGGCGCCTGCATGGCCCACACCCCATGCCTCCCTGATCCACTCTGCTTAATCTGCACCCCATCCCCTAGGTGGACACCGTTTCACAGACAGGGAATGGGGGCTTGGATTGGTAACACAATGGGCCCCACATACCTCAGCCCGGAGTGGCAGAATTTGAACTCATACTCAGACAGGCAAGTGCTAACTTGGTGCATCTTTTTTTTTTTTTTGCATCATTTAAATTTATTTTTAATTGAAGGATAACTGCTTTGCAGAATTTTGTTGTTTTCTGTCAAGCATCAACGTGAATCAGGCATAGGTGTATATATGTCTCCTCCCTCTTGAAGCTCCCTCCCATCTCCCTCCCAATCCCACCTCTCTAGTCTGATACAGAGCCCCTGTTTGAGTTCCCTGAGACATACAGCAAATTCCCACTGGCTATCTGTTTTATGTATAGTAATGTAAGTTTCCATGTTACTCTCTCCATAGATCTCACCCTCTCCTCCCCTCTCCCCACGTCCATAAGTCTGTTCTCTATGTCTGTTTCTCCATTGCTGCCCTGCAAATAAATTCACCAGTTCCATCTTTCTAGATTCCATATATATATATCAGTATGTGATATTTATCTTTCTCTTTCCGACTTACTTCACCCTGTATAATAGGCTCTAGGTTCATCCTCCTCATTAGAAAGACTCAAATGCGCTCCTTTTTATGGGTGTAATTTGGTGCTTCTTGACACACGAGGCAGAGCTTCTGCACGTGGCTGGCCCCAATCCTAGGAGAGCCCACCAGGCAGAGAGAGCGAGGTGCTGCCCCATGGACCCAGAGCTCCATCCTAGCTTTCCTCTCACCAGGTCTTTCTACATAACAGCTCAACAGCATCCAAGCCCAGGCCTTTTCCTCCCCCTCCTCAAGACTCATCCTCACCCTCCCCAGCACCCAGGGGGGCCTCCCCTCTCCACAGCCCCAAAACACCCATTTCCAAGTCCTGGCATAGCAAAGAGCCCCACCCAACATGCTCACCTGCCTGCCAGTGCACAGCCAGCCAGCTCCGTGCCCAAAACCTGTGTCTCTCTGCTTTTGAAGAGACGGGCCCCAAGACACCTATTCTTATACAGGAAGCCCTCTGCTTCTGAAGATTGCTGCGCCATGCTCAGCTGTGCCCGACTCCTTGAGACCCTATGGACTGTAGCCGACCAGGCTCCTCTGTCCACGGAATTCTCCTGGCAAGAATACTGGAGTAGGTTGCCATTTCCTCCTCCAGGGGATCTTACCAACTCAGGGATCAAACCTGCATCTCCCAAGTCTCCTGTATCACAGCAGATTCTTTACCACTGAGCCACCAGGGAAGTCCTTTTGAAGATTAGCTTTGCACAACTGGAAATGGAAATTGGGTGTGAGCCATTCCATGCCTTACCACCAAAGACTGGCAGGTTTATATTCTGGAGATAACGTTCTTTTCTCGGGGCACAAAACTTCCCTTTGTTTTCGAGCTATATATAACACCTACGCAGTTTGCTGGTCATGGGCCCCTCCCATACCCAGAGGATTCATTCTGTTGGGGGCAGGGGCGGTGGGCAGCAGGCACATTTGCTGAGCCCCTGCTGAGTGTCAGGGACAGTGAGGACCACTCGCCTGTGGTTTCATTTAATTTTCTTCTGTGACAACCTGAACTGAATTTTGGAGAGTGCAGAGTGGAGAGTGGGCCTGGATTTGGCTGGTGAGCAGTCCCTGCACAGCCTGGCATCACACCGAGCCCACCTCAGAAGGCACTGGTGTGCAAGGGAAGGTCTCAGCCAGGCGCCTCTGCACCACCAGCTCAGCCCAGCTGACCCAGGTCCCTGGAGCCCAGGTCGGGGCAGGTTGTTAAGGCAAACCCCAGCAGTGCCTTAACAGACACACCAGGCCAGCCAGAGAGGGAGGGGCCTTGTGAGCTCAGCGAATAGATTACCCGCTTCAATTATTTTATCTAACGATGACATTTGTACTGTAAAAGTCAGCACAAAAATCAATGAGTTTTAAAGGACAGAATCTGGGGGAGGCTCCAGCCCAGTGACCTGGAACAGCAGCCCAGGAACTCAGAGGAAAGAGGTTCAGAAGTGGGGGTAAGGGAGACGCACAGGAAAGCAGAGCCGGGGTGGATCCAGCCCCTTCCGCATCCCAAGGCAGAGGAGGAAAGCCGTGCTGATGCCCAGCCCCGGATCACCCAGCTTGGAGCAGAGATGCATGGGCGGCAGCTGTGCCTCTGGCAGGTTGCTCCACACAGTCCGGGAGGACAGTCCCCACGCGCACAGGCACAGCGGAAAGGCAGATGCGTAATTAAATTGATAATGGCACAATCAAATAGTTAATGTTATAATTAAACGAAGGCAAAGTATAGCTTGTGGGGAGGGTCGTGGAGGGCCTCCAGAGAAATGACTCTCAGCTGAGCCTTAGACAAAGAGTCTACCCCAGGGCCGCATGCAGGAGCAGCCTTGGAGCAGAGGGAAGAGCAGGGAAAAGGCTGGGAGCTTGATTTCCTCAAGGACCTGAGAAGCCACTGCCTGCAATCCACTGGACTTTGCAGTTACTCAGCAGGGCCCCCAGGGGCAGAGGATGATGGTGGGGGTGCTGACTTCCTCCTGAACATCAGCAGCATGGGAAGGCCAGGTAGGCAGTGGTAAAGCATGTCTGTGTGGGCTCACAGCCCAGAAGACAGGCCTGGCATCCAAGCCAGAGGAAAGGGTTCAAAGAATAGCAGAGAGAAGGAATTTCCTGGTGGTCTAGGGGTTAACACTCCATGTTCTCAATGCAGGGGGTTCAGGTTCAATTCCTGGTAGGAGAACTAAGGTAACACACCCTGCATGGTACAGCAGAAAAAAAAAAACAAAAACAAAAAACTTTTAAATAAGTTAATTTTTTAAAAAAGAGAACAGTAGACAGAGGCAGAGGAGTGGGGAAAAGCCACCGAGCCTAAGGAGAGCGGGGCTGCCCTCAGCGGACATACCATGTGCCCCCAGAGGAAGCCCGGGCGCCTGGCGGAACTTGCAGCCACAGAGAAGCCACCGGGGTCCCCTTGGACCCAGCTGCACCCACCAGAAGGAGAAAGAGTTCTGCGATCCTGATGATTTGCTGTCAGTGCACATTTCTTACTCTCTTATTACATCCTGGGGGTGGGGAGGTCAGAGAGGGCAAGGAGCCCCACGAAGAGCTGGATCTGAGACGAGGGGCAGGTGAGCGGTCATGTCAGAGCAGCAGCAGGTGCGGCAATGACCAGGGTCAGGACTTGCTGAGGCCGCGCCTCAACATTCCTCTCAGTGTGGAGGCTCAGATCCAGCCTAGACTGAGGAAAGGGAACAGAGAGCACCTAGAGACTGCACCACTGTTTACCGGCTTCCTGAGACCGAGGGCTGGGGGGGCGGGGGGGGGGGGGGGGGGGGGG
>SJYC01047812.1:0-16719 GCA_006408675.1 Madoqua kirkii | reverse complement strand
TAGGAAGACACTGAGCACCAGGAGAGAGTAACAGCCAGAGTGAAGGATCAAGCGCCAGGGGCTGAGTCGTGGGTTAAGCTTAGGTTAAGATTGAGTCCAGGCTTCCCTGGTGGCTCAGACGGTAAAGATTCACCTGCAAGGCGGGAGACCTGGGTTCAATCCCTGTGTTGGGAAGGTCCCCTGGAGAAGGGAACAGTTAACCACTCCAGTATTCTGGCCTGGAGAATTCCGTGCACAGAGGAGCCTGGCGGGCTACAGTCCATGGGGTCGCAAAGAGTCAGACATGACTGAACGACTTTCACACAGGACTGAGTCTGGGGCTAGAGATTAGACCCAGGCTCAGTTTGGGGAGTTGAGGTTAGGATGAGTGTCAGATTATCATCATCCCTGCCTTTAGTCTGGAATTTTGAGTCTGGCCCCCAGCCTGCCTTGCACTGGGGGACACAAGAGGATGGTTCCTGCTGCAGGGCCAGGTTAGAGTCAGATGCTGGCGGCCTCGGGAAGTGACACACTAGCAGGAACTGATATGCACTGGGACCTGGGATTCAAGAAGTGAGATTCGCCTCCTGCTCTCACCGCCAGCAATCCTGGGCAGAGCAGTGACCCACACCACATTCAGAGGCGGCCCAAGTCCTGTTGAGTGGCCATTAGAGCAAGGGGAGATGGGGGAATGTTGAAGACACAGGAACCATGCCATGGGTCATCATGCCTGATATGCAGAGTCCATCCTGAGAAACGCTGGGCTGGACGAAGCACAGGCTGGAATCAAGACTGCCAGGAGAAATATCAATCACCTCAGATATGCAGGTGACACCACCCCTTATGGCAGAAAGGGAAGAGGAACTAAAGAGCCTCTTGATGAGAGTAAAAGAGGAGAGTGAAAAAGTTGGCTTAAAGCTCAACATTCAGAAAACGAAGATCATGGCATCTGGTCCCATCACTTCATGGCAAATAGATGGGGAAACAGTGGCTGACTTTATTTTTCTGGGCTCCAAAATCACTGTAGATGGTGATTGCAGCCATGAAATTAAAAGATACTTACTCCTTCGAAGGAAAGTTATGCCCAAGCTAGACAGCATATTAAAAAGCAGAGACATTACTTTGCCAACAAAGGTCCATCTAGTCAAGGCTATGGTTTTTCCAGTGGTCATGTATGGATGTGAGAGTTGGATTATAAAGAAAGCTGAGTGCCGAAGAACTGATGCTTTTGAACTGTCGTGTTGGAGAAGACTCGAGAGTCCCTTGGACTGCAAGGAGATCCAACCAGTCCATCCTGAAGGAGATCAGTCCTGGGTGTTCACTGAAAGGACTGATGTTGAAACTGAAATTCCAATACTTTGGCCACCTCATGTGAAGAGATAACTCATTTAAAAAGACCCTGATGCTGGAAAAGATTGAGGGCAGGAGGAGAAGGGGACGACAGAGGATGAGATGGTTGGATGGCATCACCTTCTCAATGAACATGTGTTTGGGTGGACTCCAGGAGTTAGTGATGGACAGGGAGGCTTGGCGTGCTTCGGTTAATGGGTCTCAAAGAGTTGGACACGA
Source organism: Madoqua kirkii (assembly GCA_006408675.1). Taxonomy (NCBI): domain Eukaryota; kingdom Metazoa; phylum Chordata; class Mammalia; order Artiodactyla; family Bovidae; genus Madoqua; species Madoqua kirkii. Next base: position 15,171 of record SJYC01047812.1, on the reverse strand, counting down.
CTGAGCGACTGAACTGAACTGAATTGAACTTTGGAGCAAATGCACGGACTGGCCTCTGTTACGTGAGATCTGTCCTCCTCACATAAAGCACTTCTCAGCAGTGCTTTATGTCACTGTCATCTTCTTAGCGCCATTTACTGAGCCTTGGGTCCAGCTTCACTAGTATGTCACGTGTGTTTTTTAACTCAGTTCTCAAGAGCACTCTGTAAAGTCTGTGTTACTGTCCCATTCTGCAGTAAGAACACTGAGGCTTGGGGAGGACAGGGAACTCAGTGCAAGCCCACAGCCAGGAGATGACGCAGCTGGGTCTGCAGGCAGCAGAGCTCAACTGTTAGCCCACCCACAGCAGAAGTTGGCTTGGCTGACATTTAAGGTTTAGAAAGGAACTAACCGCTCTATCTCTGCTTCCCTAAACCAGGTTACCTGTGACCAGGATGCAGTTTTCTTTGGTTTCCACAGCCGTATCTAAGGGTTTGCTTGCCAATCTCTATTTCCACATCATTTGTGCACAGACTGGAAAGAAAGAGCACAGGGCTTTGAAACCAACACAAATCTTTCCCCTGCACTTAGGGGCCATGTGACCTTGGTCAGGGACTGAACCTCTCCAAGCCTCAGCTTCCATTTCTGAAAACTGGGCGCAATGACATCTTACTACACCAGCCTGGTAAGGGGAGCTAGTGAGGCAAAGCGAGTTGCCCCAAGGAGATCTCACCTCTGGTCCCAAGATAATCGCCTGCACTCGATGAGCCTGCTGCTCACACACCACTTGCTGAGTTGGCATCCTTTGCCCTGCAAGGTGTGGGAGGATTCCCAGCCAACTACCCTCCTGTACCCACCCCAGCCCCAAGGCAGCCCCAGTGAATCCAAGCAGAACAGCAGGTAAGGCATTGATGGTAGGGAGAAGACACACAGAGACACACAGAAATACTCATTCACGTAGTCAAACACACGCACTTAAAAACATCAGATCTCCACCAGATCTTCTTCTATCCCCATCCACTTCCACCAGAGGGACGGGGCAGAGGACCTGGGGAAGGGGTACATCAGAGGGAGGGGACATGGGAGGCAGCACCATTCAAAGTCCATAGGCCCAGAGACAGTGAATGGGACTGTGTGAGCTCAGCTGGGACTGTGGGGAAAGGAAGTCAATTAGAAGAGGGAGCACATATCCATAGCCCCAGCTGCCTCTTTATCCCCACACTAACATGCCCTCTACATGGAGGCATGGAGCCACTGAGGCGTCCAGGCATTTCAGGGAGGCTGCAGAACGTGGACTGGCTGCTATGGAGTGACCCAAGCCAACACAGGACCAAGCCAAGAGCTACACAAAAAGGGCTTGGGTCAGACCTAAGCATTCAGTCACAGCAAAAGGGCTACAAGTGACCTCTGGAATTGCAAGCAAGTGCCCAGGCATCCAGTGACACTGGACTGGGACAGGTGGAAGATAACACACGCGATCTTGGGCTTGTCAGGCCATCCTGCAGCCCCAGGAGTGCTGATAAAGGCTTTACAGCAGACTCTCAGAAAATAAGTCAGTAAATAATAACCCCCTGAGTTGTGGTATCTGCAGATTTCTCTGGTGTAAATACATCCAACAGGGTCAATTTCAAGCTATCAAAGTGCCATGGCTGAGCATGGAGTTAGGAAGCCAACCAATGAGAGCCGCTCTTAGCACACGCCTGCCCTGGAGACACCCACGTGTGCCTCGTTCTATTTCAGAGGTGTGATGGGCATGTCATTCAGGAGAAAATGGGAGTGGGCATCAAAGAGAGACCCTTAGGGAATGCTAACAGGGCAACTGGTAAGGCTTCCTGAGTCCAGCAAGTCAGAGATGAAAGTCTCCCAGCTGTTTCCCAGTAGCAACCCAGGCTAGGATTTCTGGAACATGGCCCCTCCCAAGCCAAGGAAACCCCCTGTTCTAGAGGCAAAGAATCAAATTCTAGAAAAGGAAATGCCAACAGGAGTCTTGTTGCAAGAAATGTGCTGCTGAAACAGGGCAGCGGCCATCTATGAGAGGCGCCCTAAGAACTCGGCTTCTTCACTGTACAGTCACCCGCTTCTGTCCTGTTGCTCAGGGGCTGAGGGCAAGCAGGAGAGGGACCCGTGCAAGTTCTGAATCAACACTGCCAGGGGCTCCCAGCAGGCAGGAGGACTTTTCCCAGCACACTTAATGAAGAGTAAATTTCCCAAGCTGCCTCTCCCAGGAAGCCTCCAGGCACACCTAGGACTCCAGGGAATCAAGGGGCCGAAGAGAAGGAGGATGTCCAAGCCAGCCCCGGTGCCTGTGCAGCTCTGGCCTGGCCCCCAGGGTGGGGTTCCGGCAACATTTCGCACAGAGCATCTGCGGGATGTCACCCCTGCCGTACTCCCACCAGCAGCCTGGAGCCGCCGCTCAGGTCCTCCTCCACGCTCTACCGCCCATCACCCATGGGTCCTTGAATGCATGCCCTGCCACCCCCAGCCTCAGTTTCCTCCCCTGTAAAGTGGAGCTAGGAGACTGGAGTCAGGTCTGAAGAAGGCAGGAGATAAGGGACCCAGCACAGTGCCAGCCTCCAGAGGCCCCTCCCCCCGAAGAGGCCAACACCTTGCTCTTTAATGAACGAACTGCTCTCCCTGGTGGGCCTGGCCATCTCCTGGAGGATACGAGCCTCTGCTTCCCCAGGGACAGAACAGCCTCAGAGAAGCAATCCACCAAGGGCTCAGGGCTGGCACGCCTTGCTATTGTCACCCGGGCACACGCGCTCCCTGTGCCAGCAGACAGCAACTGACATGCTGGTTGACAACGGAGGAGAAGTTGTGCCCGAGGATGTGTCAGAGCAGAAGGGGAGCTATTCAGGTCCCCGTTCTAAAAGCTGAATGGATGGCTGGACCTGGGCTCCCCGAAGATCTGCAGCAGAAACGCGAACGGTTTTAAATAGCACGTTTACACACAGACTCTCCTCTACACGCTAAGAGAAATGTTTACCTTCTGCACTTTCTCCCCTTACTAATTAAACACTCGTGATTTTTCTGCCTTCAGACCTCCCATTTGGTGTGTCTTCCCTCAAAGGTGGAAGTTCCCCTACTTGGCTGCATGTTAGAATCATCCAGAAGCTCTGAACCATCTCTGTACCCTGCACCAGTAACGTCAGAGCATCTCGAGGCAGGACCCAGTCACCAGCATCTTTTTAAACTCCCCAGGTGATTTGATGTGCCGCCGCTACGTAAAGTGTACTGTGGCCCTGCCAGAGCAGTAACAGTTTAAAGTAAAGCAAAAGTGGGACTCCCTTAGCAGTCCAGTGGTTAGACTTCCATTACAGGGGACAGGGACTCGATCCCTGGTTTGGGAACTAAGATTCCCACAACCTGCACGGTATGGACAAAAACAAAAGTAAATAAATAACAAAATTAAAACTATGCCTTCCCTTCATACCCAAGAAATGATCAGGAAAGGGACCAGGGTCAGACCTGAGGCCATCTGCCTTGAGTCCATGGATTGGGTCTGCAAGCCTGGAACTTGAAAGGAAAGGAAAGTCCCCAACATTAAGGCCAATTCTCAATCTCTTCTGTGGGTCAGGCCTCTCTCTGTCTCACTCACAACGGTTTAGTCAATTAAGAAATTACTGAAGGAAGAGAGATAAATGAGGAGATGGTGAATCAATTAGGTTAGTTACTAATTAGCTTTATATTTGCTAATGGAAGGAAGACTCTAAAGGTTGAAGTTGTATCAAGATTCAGACATTCACAATCTGAAACCTGGATATAGGATTAGAGGATTGTCTAAACTGGGGTGGGGAGTAGCAGAGCAAGAAACTGCTACCTTGTAGACTGCCCAAAGTCTTTTCAAGTTTAAGAGAGATTTTAAGACCGAAAATGTGGAGATCAACGAAAAATCTACTTTACGGCTGCTTAGAAGACTTTTAATTCCAGACCAGTGTATAGTTATTAAAGCCTTGAGATTGTACTTCTAGCTAAAACACTGACATCCAAAGTTTCCATAGCATAATACATATTAAACACTTCAGAATGCAAATGCTGTGACAAAATGCTCCCCCCAATGATTTCAGTAAAGCATCTAGAATTATAACTCCCATGTGACATGCCAGGCACGCTTCTAAACACTTTATACATAGCATTTTATCCTTAACTCAGTTCTATGATGTGGGTGGTTTTTTTTCAAACAGCTTTATTGAGATATAATTTACATGACACAAAATTCACCCATTTTAAGTGCGCAATTCAGTGGTTTTCATTATATTCAGAGTTGTGTGAGAAGATTCTCACCATCTCAGAAAGGCAACTCATGTCCATTAGCTATCACTCTCAGCTATGGTCTGTCTGTGACCCCCTCGAAATTCTTTGTTGAAATCTTAATGCAATGGTATTGGGAGGTGCTTAGGTCATGAGGGTGGAGCCCTCCTAATGAGATGAGCGCCCTTATTAAAAAAAAAAAAAACGTGGAGCGCCCTACTCCCTTCTATCATACGAGCAGCCAGAAATCGGCAGTCTGCAATACAGAAAGTGGCCTTCACCCAAAAAATATTAACTTTTAAAAATAAAAAAATTAATTAAAAACAATAAACAAATTGAAAAAAAGAAAGGCCTTCACCAGACTCTGGGTCTGCTGGTGCCATGACCCTGGGCTTTCTAAGCCTCCAGAGCTATGAGGCGTTAACTTTTTATTTATGAGCCACCTTAGCTATGGTATGTTTTATAGCCACTCAGACAGAATGAGAGATTTCCTAATCCCGCATCCACACCTCACTGCTGTCCCTGGCAACCACTTTCTATCTCTAGGGATTTGGCTAGTCTGTAAATTTCATGTAAGTGGAATTATACGATCTATAGTCTTTCGTGACTGTCTTCTTTTGCTTAACAGATTGTTTTCCAGTCTCACCCACGTTTCAGTACTTCGTTCCTTTTTGTGGGTGAATAGTATTCCATTGCATTGGGATACAGTAAGGTGCTACCTTTATCCTCATTTCATACATGGGGAATGAGAGTGACTCCCCAAGGCCAGAGGATGACTACAGGCAAAGCCAGGCAGTCTGCCTTCGGAGTTCCCACTTGAGCCTCTATTAATCACCTCTTCAACATACTGGCCTATTGAATCCCATGGTATGAATCGCTGTCTTATGAAAAATAATATGACTATATTATATGCATGTAATTTTGCAGAAATATCCAGGGATAAAAGCAAGCTGTCCAGGAAACTCGATTGATAGTTTCCTGTTCTCATTAATATTTGCTCATTACTTATCCATTCATCCTGCCATCTGTTCCTCTCTCTAGCCAGCAAGTAATCACAGCACCTAAGATTACAGAAAAGTTAAGGCATAAAACCTAAAATAAAAACCAAACAGTATTCCTTTCATAACTAGAAGAAAAAATACTATTTTATGATTTTATTTTACTTTTTATTATGGAAAATTTCAACATTCAAAATAGTGGAATGAACAAACGTCTATGGATCTATCACATAGCTTCAACTCTCATCAACCACACCTTACACAGCCCCAAATTATTTTGAAGAAGATCTCCAACATCATATTTTTCACATATAAACATTTCAACTGTATCTCTAATACAACATGGTTAAAAGACAAAAACATAAAGGCAACACTCTGAGTACACCTAAAAAAGTGAATAATCCCTTAACGTTGTCCAATATCCAGTGAAAGTGAAAGTCACTCTGTTATGTCTGACTCTTCGTGACCCCATGAACTATACCATGGAATTCTCCAGGCCAGAATACTGGAGTGGGTGGCCCTTCTCTTCTCCAGGGGATCTTCCCAACCCAGGGATTGAACCCAGGTCTCCCACATTGCAGACGGATTCTTACCAGCTGAGCCACCAGGGAAGCCCAAGAACACTGGAGTGGGTAGCCTATCCCTTCTCCAGCAGATCTTCCCAACCCAGGAATCGAACCAGGGTCTCCTGCATTGCAGGCAGACTCTTTACCAACCAAGCAATCAAATTTCTCAAGAATCTCATATGTTTCTCTAATAAATTTTTCAAACCAGGATCCGGATGGAGTCCATGAAATACAGCCAATTGTTTGATGTCTCTCTTTGGTCACTTTAATCTACAATTTGTCCTTCTGTTTCCTTTTCTCGCTCAAAACAACCAGTGTTCCACAGGACCTTTGAGAAGTATGAAAAGTTACAGAATGATGGGTGTGTGGATGTATGTATGTGCGTGTGAGTATATATGTATACATATAGCTGCAAATATAGATATAGATGTAAATGTAGATATAGGTGTAAATATAAGATACAGATGTAAATACAAACCAAATGTTTCTAAGCATCAATTGTTTTCTATATATTTCTCTCCCTCTTATCTCACTCACTTACTCCCCAAGGAACATTTCTTTTACTTTCCTATCTCCATCAAAGCAGGAAAAAAAAAAAAAGGCTCAGAAAATGCCAACCTAAGTTGGAGGAGATTCAAGGCTGGTTTTTCGTTTTTCAATTCTGAGACTCTAGTCAGGTCCAGCCTGGGGGAAGTCCGCTTGAAGGCCAACAGAAAACTGAAAAAGCAAACTGGGGAGAGATGGGGAGGATCAGACAAAACCTTCCATAAAGAGGGAGCAGAAGAGAGAGGCAGAGACACGGAGGGGCCCGCAAAGATGGACTAGCCCTCCCCTGGAACCCATCGCCCGAAAGCCCTCCTCCCAGCTGTGCACTCGGAAGACCGAGCCATCAGAGGGTGGTGCCACCAGCCGAGAGGGGAGGGACCGGACCTGGAGGAGAGACGGCGAGTCCACACTGCACTCGTGAGACAGCAGCAGGCTCGCAACAACGCTGTCCGCGTTTCACCCCTAAAGCAGCAAAGGCCCGAAGCACCCAGGGCCCCCGCCAGCCCTGAGGGGCGAGAGGCGAGCACCACCGCCAGGGACAAGAAAACCCAGGGAGAGTAGCTGTGTCTGCTCCTGGAGAGCTTACTTGCCTTAACGCTCAGCAAGAAGGGCTGTTTAGACCAATTACAGGGCACTGTCTTTCCCTACTCGCTCCAATTAGGGCTGTTTTCTGAGCCAGCCCATGGGAAAAAGCTGCCCCACATCCAACTTCTGTCTCCTGCAGTTTCAGGCAATATGTGTGAGCGAGAGAGAAGGAGAGAGGGAAAGAGACCGGGGTGGAGAGCCCAGTCTGTCACTGAGAAGAGCGCTGAGCTGCTCTCTCAGACAAGAGGCTCACAGCCTTCAGAGTCTTAATGGGTGGGTGAGTTTTCCCTGGAGGCGGAGGCCTGTGGCTTCCTTAACCTCTGTGCTGACAATTCACTTCAGAAATAAGGTCGACCCAACAAAAACCAAATCTCCAATGTCTGTTCCCCAAATGCCCAGATTACCAAGTGACCAGTTCTAGCAGCCAACTGACCAGAAGCTAGATCACAAAATCACGTGTCTCTGAAACGCCACTTGGCATCACTGAGGGTTTTTTCCTAACAGGTTCTGCCCCTCCCCTCCCTCCACCTACCATCTGCACGTAAAACAGCGGCAGAAATACCAAGGGGCAGAGATGAAGACTACGGCCAGAGCAAACTGGGGAGGTGTCTTCAGTCTTTTAGCAAGCAGACTATTAAGTGAGTTGCTCTAAGGACACATTGGCTTGATTTTTGGCAAATCAGCACAGGGCTGTTTGTAAGGGCATCCAGGTTGCTCCTACCAACACCCCAGAATCATGCCTGAGGGCCATTTGGCTGCTTCTGGTGGGTCCTAGCAAGGGTTTCAGCCATTTGTCACAGAGGACAGACTCAAGAGAGATGCTCCCACACGCAGGCCCAGCTAAGCAACACACACCTCACTCCTCAACCGTGTTCCCGCACCATGAGCCAGGGGCTCCTTAAATGAGGCAGCCCCTTGGTCTGTACTTTGGAGCATGGGAGCCACAGCCAGGTCTTCCTGGGACTTTCTGACTTTGAGAGGCTTGGTTTTCTCTCCCTCCTCCCCCACCACGCCCTCCTCTCAGCAGACCATCTCTCTCTCCCCATGCTGCTGATGGGGCTGCTGCTGCTAAGTCGCTTCAGTCGTATCCGACTCTGTGTGACCCCACAGACGCAGCCCACCAGGCTCCCTGGGGTTCTCCAGGCAAGAACACTGGAGTGGGTTGCCATTTCCTTCTCCAATGCATGAAAGTGAAAAGTGAAAGTGAAGTCGCTCAGTCATGTCCGACTCTTCCCAACCCCATGGACTGCAGCCTACCAGGCTCCTCCATCCATGGGATTTTCCAGGCAAGAGTACTGGAGTGAGGTGCCATTGCCTTCTCCAATAATTCTTGCTTAATTCTGAGTGGGGTCATGTTTTCCAGAGACTTGAAATCAGCGTCATGACTATCTGTAAGTTTTCTGGCGGGGAGAATTTTCTCTGCAAAGCTGAGGGCCTTGATCTTGGGTGGGCAGGAGTGCAGTCTTCAGCATCTGACTGATGTTCAAGCTTTAGTCCAGCCTCACTCAGGTCGGTCCAGAGTCCCAGCCTGGCCCGAGAGATGCATGTGATGCAGAGCACAGAGCTTCCAGCGTCAGGTCAAGCTGGGCACCTGCCCCTGCCAGCCCCCAGCAGCTCTTCCCTCCCTGCCCTCCTTTCCCTCACTCCCCTGGGATCCAGCTGAACATTCTTTCACCCAAATTCATTCAGGCTCCCCTGATGATGCACCGGCATTCTCATCAGGTCAGCTCCCTGAGTCTCACCCCAGTCCAAGCACAAAGTCATTTCCATCCCTAGACTTCAAGGAAGCAAACTCTAGCTCAGAAAGCTTCCCTTCCTTGTCCAAGGTCACATAATTTGCAAATGGAGAGCCACAATGTAATTCTGGATTTCATTTGCTCTTCAGGTGATAAACTTTTGTGGCACCCTCAAGGCCCCTTCTTCTCCTGGAGTCCCCCAGTTACTGCACCAACAGGCCACGGGACAGCCTTCTTTCCCCCATGGGAATGTCTCCTTGAGGCAGGGGGCCACAGCTTTCACAAGTTCTGCCCTGTCCCAGAACCACCAGTCATGACAGCTATAGACAACCCTCCTAGCCCAAACCAGTGAATCAGGTCTAAATAAACATTGGCTAGGAGTTTAGCACCCTAATCAAGAGAGTGATTGAAAAGTGAACAGTGGAAAGTCACTCTCCCCAGGTGATCTCAAGGAAACACATCTTCCCTCTAAAAGGTAGCTTCCTACAAAGGAAGAGAGGAAAGGGCTCCCATCATTGCTCATCCCCCTCTGTCCAAACCCCTTTGCTGCACATGGGCAGGGAGAATCCTAAGCTCTAGGTCCAAAAAGACTCCCAGAGGGGTCAGTACCATGCTTAAAGGTCTGCGGCACCACAGAAAAAAGGCCCAAAACAAAGGCAGAGCTGAGAGTGTGGGACCCACGGGGGCAGGGCAGAGAAGGACTGGAAAAATGGAGGGGCCTACAGACCTCACTGGAAGTGAACTGACTTAGAGAGACAAGGAGGAAAGAGTCATGGTGGGTCCAGGAAGGAAGGAGGAATGGACATCTATATCCATGGGCATGAGACGGGTGGTGAGCTAGAGATACTGTCTGCCCTTCCTTGGAGCACGCATGCTTTAAGCATTAGGTGGACTCTTCCCAGAGAAAAAGACAGAAACACACACAACTAATTTTCACACAATTTCAAGGAGCGTAGGGGGTCTATGAACCCAAGAACAGAATCTCTGAATGAAAGGAAGTCATATGCATTTTGTGCATTGAATAAGATTATTAACACTTACTGGTACGTATCTTCTTGCTTCCTTATTTCTCTAAGCCCAGCATGCAGATGGCTCATCACGGACACTTACTGGATGGATCAATGGATTTACAAGCTTTGTGCTTCAGTTTTTAGAATCTGCTATGGCCTCGCTCCCAGTGGTCAGCAAACAGACATGGGACAAACCACAAAGAAGTTTGTTTCTATGAACTCGACTTGGAAACTTTAGTCCCCTCCCACCAGAACTAGGCCCTGGAGTCAGTTCCACATGGACCTCCACAGGTACAGACAAACCGGAGTTCTAGCTGGGAGCGTGGGGCAAGGTGTGGACTGAGGCAGGGCGGGGCAGGCAGGACTCCAGGGTCTGCGGGCGCTTCCTGGAAGCCTTGCCCTGAGGCTGCTGCCCACCAGCCCCAGACAGCAGCCAGCAGCCAGCAAACGTGCCTGCATACCTCTGCCTCCAGGCCATGATGATGTGAGGCACTGGGGGCAGGGGTGGGGTGCCTCCACACTGCTGGCCATTGATCTCCACTAATGAATTTCTTTGTGGAGAGGAACAAACTGCTCCACAGTGAGACTGGCCAAGGCCGCCCAGCGCGGGAGCCTGGTGTCTCGGGCATGCTAATTACCATGCTGTCTGGGTACATCTGATCAGCTTCTCCCCACCACTGTTCCATAACTGACACGCTAATCTGTCCCCACCTGATGGCTCTGGAGCAGGCCAGAGACTTCCTAATCAACCCTAATGCAGACAGTTGATAAAGAAAGAAACTTAGAACGCGGAAATGAAAAACCATGATGTCAGCTGCGGGAAGATCACGATCCATTTTGCTTCTTTTGTACTGCATTTCAAGGACTATTCGCTGAAATCACTCATTGCATTCAGGGCCTCAATCCTGACTGTTCCACCCTTTCTATCTCATGTGTGACAGAATTCCAACGAGCCAGCATGATTCACTTCTGTGGTGGATGTTGCACAGATGGATTCTCAAACTAACACGTCTTTGGAAACCCTACGGGAGAGGCAATTGTTTGAAGAATTCAGGCGTGATGGTTTCTCTGGCATGGAAACAGAACCCCTGTGACAGGCAGCGTGGTGTCTGGAAAAGGCAACGAAATCTTCAACAGCTTTATTGAGGTATAATTGGTATGCAATAAATGGCAAATATTGAAGTATACAAGCTTAGCACATCTTCAACGTATGTATCAGCACATTCAGAATAATGAATATATTTCATGACTGCCCAAAGCTTCCTTGTGCCCCTTTGCGGCCTCCCCCACTCACCCCAGTCCCCAGGCAACCACTGAATTGCTTCTGGCACGACAGATTAGCTTGCAAGCTCTAGAGTTCTATACAAATATAAGCTTTCAGCTGCATTCTTTTTAGTCCGTCTTCTTTCACTTAACCTAATTACTTTGAAATTCATTCTTGCTGTTGCTTATACCAATAATTGATCCCATTTTACTGCTGAATAGTATCCCATTGGATAGATGCCCCATAATGTGCTTATCCACTCACTTGCTAATGAACATTTCAGTTGTTTTCTGTTTTTAGTGTTACAAGATAAGCTGCTACAAAGAACCCACCTGCAATGCAAGAGCCCAGGGTTCAACCCCTGGGTCAGGAAGAGACCCTGGAAAAGGAGTGGCAACCCACTCCAGGATTCTTGCCGAGAGAATCCCGCGGACAGAGGAGCCTGGTGGGCTACAGCCCATAGGGGTCGCACAGAGTCGGACATGACTGAAGCGACTTAGCATGCACGTCTTTGAGTGGATATATGCTTTCATTTCTCCTGGACAAATACCAAGAATGGATAATAAAGGCAGGTGCACGTTTCACTAAGAAACCATCAAACTATCCTCCAGAGAGCTTGTCTCACTGTACATCCCCACCAGCAGCATTTATCACAGCCGAGGCATGAAAGCAACCTAAACATCCAGAGACAGACGAGTGGATAAAGAAGACACAGTTCATATACACAGTGGAATATTACTCAGCCATTAAAAAGAATGAAACAGTGCCGTTTACAGCGACATGGGTGGACCTGGGGATTATCACACTCAAAGCAGTAAGTCAGACAGAGGAGCAAATGCTATATGGTATCACTTACATGAGGAATCTTGTAATGAAAAATGGGCAGTGTAAAAGAAGGTAAGATACAAATGAACTTATTTACAAAACAGAGACACTCACAGACTTGGAGAATGAACTTATGGTGACCAGGGGGAAAGGGTGCAGGATTGGGGAGGAGGGATAGATTGGGAGTTTGGGACTGACGTGCACTGCTACATTTGAAATAGACTGCCAACAAGACCTACTGTATAGCACAGGGAACTCTGCTCGATATTCTGTAATAACCTAAATTGGAAAAGAATCTAAAAAGAATGGATACTTATGTATGTAAAACTGAATTGCTTTGCTATACACCAGAAAACTAATACAATATTGTTAATCAATCATACTCCAATATAAAATTTTTCATCCAAAACAATTCTAAGTAGAAGTAAAAAATTCCAGTTTCTCTGTAATCTCACTAACACTTGGTATTATCGGTCTGGCCATTCTAACAGGTAGGCAGTAGCTTTTAACTGTGGTTTTAATTTGTGTTTTCCTAATAAGTAACTAGTAAGCATCTTTCCATGTGCCTACCTGTTATATATATACACACACACTTTGGTAAAGTGTCCATTCAAATATTTTGCCCATTTTTCATTGTGGTGGTCATTACTATTGAGTTTTAAGAGTTCTTTATAGTCTATATTTGATTCCTTAATCAGATATATAACTTGAAAATACCTTCTCCCATTCTGTGGCTTGCTCTTTTATTCTCTTAACAGTGTCTTTTCAAAGAGCTTCAGTCTTAAAGAGGTCCTAATTTTGGTTAAATTCAGTTTATCAATTTTTTCTTCTATGGATTATGATCTTTGCCTAACTTAAGACCACAACAATTTTCTATTGTGTTTTCTTATAGGTGTTTTGTAATTTTAGTATTTTTACAGCCCATGACCCGTGTTTCACTTATGCTTTATATATAGTATGAGCTATGGACTGAAGATGATTTCTTTGCACACACACATTTACTTGTTCCAGCACCATGTGTTGAAAAGTCTCTTCTTTCTCTACTGAACTGCCTCTGCACTTCTGTTGAAAATCAATCATCCATACATGTGGGGGTCTATCTGGTGGTTCTCCGTCCTGTTCCAGTGGTCATTTGTCTATGTATGCACCAAAAACACATTGCCTTGATTATTACAGCTTTTAATAGTTGAGGTCATAGGTCATCCTCTAGGTTTATTCTTCGTTTTCAAAACCGTTCTAAGCATTTTAAGTACTTGCATTTCGGTATGAACTTGAACATCAGTTTGTCAGAAAGCCTTGGTGCGTAGCCCTTGCTGATTTCCAGTGCAAACACTCCTACGTGGCCAACTGCTAGCTACTTAAGTGCTGTCGCTGAATGTGGAGCTGGGAAGAAGCAGCCCCGTGGGTCCAGTGAGCCCACGCACGTTGGCTCCAGGTCACCACACACACCTCCCCCTGTCACTGGCCCCATCCCCACAGCAGATGTGGGGGCCGAGAAGGCTCACTGGGCTGGCCGGGGCCGCTGCTGCCACCAGGAGAGGTGGGGGCAGCACCATGGCCACGGGCTGGTTTTGCAGCCAGGGCTCCTGACCTCAGTGGCTGCCACTGAGGCAGCCACGGCGGGCCCCTAGGGAGGCGATTTCTCCCTCAGGCCCTGTTTCCAGGTAGCAAGATGCCTCTGACACGCCATCCCATCCTGCGGGTTGGGAGCGCGCCTGACACTCACTCTCAGCCCTCCCCACACGTCGCCTGGCTGAAGTCCTCAGGAAGACTTCTCCTTGAGCTGCCCGAGGCCTGCAGTGAATCTGGCGCCCGCTTAGCAAGAAGCGAATTTATTGATCTTTCTTGGTGACCGTTAGCAAGATTCATCGCTGGTCGTGGACGACATTCATCTGCACCTCTGACTTTAATTACCACAGGCACCTGAGGGGTGTGCGTCTATGCCTGCGCGTGCGTGTGTGTGTGTGCGCGTGTGCGTGTGTGTGTAGGCCTTCAGATCTCTGAACCTTTTATTTCTGTACAACTGACCCATGTCATACAACAAGCATCAGCTCAAGGCCTCCTCCATGCTCCCAGCTCCCTCGGCCATTCCCACTGGGTGGTCCTGACTCCAGGACCATCTCTCCCATTCGCCCCTTTAACCCAGGGTATTCTGGTGCCTTCCTAAAGTTGTTAGTCTGGGGTGCTTCCACATCACCTGTCTCACTTCTGGGGACACCTGTCAGTAGATAAATTCCTTCAGCCTGAAGGATGTGGAGTGGGCTGTATATGCCTGGATACACTCCAGCTGATACACCCTGAGCAGCCAGGACCTACGGCTTGGGGGATGATGGAAGAAGAGGTGGAGAAGGAACAGGCCAAGGGACAGACCTTGAGGCTCATGGGCCTGAAGAGATCTCAACTCCATCTTGAGGAGAAGGGATGCCATTGCTGGACTGTAAGCTGGGCTGCAAGCTGAAGAAAGGTGACTTTGGTGACAGAGTGAAAAATGAATGGATATCTTCCAAAACGCTATAACATGCAAATGTGCACGCACGCACACACACACACACACACACACACACACACACACACACACAGAGGCTCCCAAGAGACCACATTTTTCTTTCAGCACTCTCAGAAAGCAAAGTAGACAAAGAGGGCACAACCCAAATATCCATCAGCAGACGAATGGGTTAACAAAACACGGTGTTTACAAACACTAGACTATTATGCAGCCTGTAAAGGGAGGAAATTCTGATACACACCAGGACATGGATGAACCCTGAAGACATTATGCTGTAAAATAAGCCAGTTTGTCACAAAAAGATAAACTCTGTATGATCCCACTATCGTAAAGTCTGGACAGACAGAGGGGAGAAGGATGGTCCCCAGGGACTGGGGGAGGGGGGCTGGGGACTTGCTGTCTAATGGGTACGAGTTTCAGTTTCACAAGATGAAAAGAGTTCTGAACACCGATGTGGGGACGGTTCCACAGCCGTGGGAATATGCTAAATGCCACTGAAAAATGGCTAAAGCGGTAACCTTTATGTTGTATAGATTCAACCACAATCCAAAAACTAAGCAGAGCAGACCATTCCTAGCGTCCCCTTGCACGGACTCCACTGCATGTCACAGGGTCCCACAGGCGACATCCCTTCATACGGACATTTGCGACAATGCCACAGAAACGTGACGGTCTCCAGCAACAAAACCCATCCGGCCCTAAATGAGGGTGCAGCCTCCAAAGCAGGCCTCTGAGCTCAGGCCCTAAGGCTGCACCACGTGCACGTACCAGGGCCTGTGTGTCAGGGCGGGCCTGGAGGGTGGAGAGTGTAGTCCGAGGGGTGGGGGGCGAGGCAGAGGGGGCGGGACAGCCGGGAAAGGCCACCTGAGGGCTCGCACAGCAGCATCTCCTGACCCAGGGCCTTC
>SJYC01047811.1:0-33932 GCA_006408675.1 Madoqua kirkii | reverse complement strand
GGGCCTGGAGGGTGGAGAGTGTAGTCCGAGGGGTGGGGGGCGAGGCAGAGGGGGCGGGACAGCCGGGAAAGGCCACCTGAGGGCTCGCACAGCAGCATCTCCTGACCCAGGGCCTTCAAGGTGTCACGTGTCCCCCCCCATCACGCCAGGGGAACACTATCTGTCGCTTGGAGCAATGGAGAGGCAATCAGGAGAGGGAGAGTCTGAGACTTAAATCAGCACCTGCAGCTGAAATCCCTCCCAGCCTCAGTTTCCTAGACCAGCTGGTGTGCAGGTGCCGATGCTGCTGAGTGGCTATGAGACAGGAAAGAACTATGAAGGCATCCGGCACAGGGTCACGGCACAGGAAGTGTGCGATCCCCTTCCTTTGGGAGAAGCCGTGCGGGGCTCCTCCCTCTGCTTATGGTCCATAAGCTAAGCTCAGCCCAACGGCCTTTACTAAGCCTGCAAACCCCGGAGAGACAAGACAGACCTCTTCCATGGGATATATGCCCAGACATTCAGTTGTGTCTGACTCTGTGCAACCTCATGGACTGTAGCCTGCCAGGCGCCTTTGTCCATGAGATTCTCTAGGAAAGAATACTGAAGTGAATTGCCAATTCCTTCTCCGGGGGATCTTCCCCAGCCAGGAAGCGAACCCGCATCTCTTGCGGCTCCTGCATTGGCAGGTGGATTCCTTACCACTAGCGCCACCTGAGAACCTTTGGTTAATAATGACTCACCCAAAGATGCTCCCCACCCCTAATATGGGTGGGCGAGGAACAGGAACACTTCCTGCCACAGTGGCCCGGGGGGCTCTGGCAGCGGGACAGTTCCTGATTTCTTGTACCACCTCCCCCTTAGTCCAGGTCCAGTCCTAGTACCACTCAGAGCAGGCTGGAGTCCTCGGCTCACATCAGCCCTTCCCCAACTCCAGGCTGTCAGCTGCTCCTCCTGAGACTGCAGGGTCTCTCCTCCATGAACCGATGTCAGCGTGGCTCCACCCACCAGTGAGACCCCTTCAGAGCAGGACGCACCACAGCGTCACCCTGTTCCCCCCGCTCATCCCCGCCGAGCTGTAGCTGACGCCATCCCACAAGAGCCACTGCTCACCTAAGAGGACCCCTGCTCTATGGCATCTGCTTCTCCAGTTTCGGATTTTGTCCCTGACTTTCTGTCTAATCACACTTTTTCTCAGCAACATGACATTCAAGAAACTGTCTTCCTCTAAACCACAAAAAAAGAAAAAAACAAGGACCAGAACAGGGTCTGTTCTTCAAAACACTTAAATACTTCTCTCTTCCTGCCTGCCTTATTTTGGTACTTGGCACCTTGGCACTATCTTTCTAGCTTCCTAACTGGAAAACACAGGGTTCTCTGCAACTCAGCAACTCTGCTTTCTAGCAATCAGCCCAGAGAAACACTCAGGCACGTGCATGGAGCTGTGCCTTCAAGGGTGTGCATTCTAGCACTGCTTGTCAGAGCAAAATCACCAGAAACCACCCTAGTGAGGGAGTGGATCCATAATCCCACTCTGCAGGATGTCCGGCAGCAGGTGAGAACAGGGTAGACCCAAACGGGCTGAAACAGGGTGAGGGCTCTGAAGCACCTCAAGTGAAAAGTACATCACGGCCAGAGCTTCCGCTTTGGAAAAGCTCCCTGTATTTCCAGGGAATGTCTGCACATAAGGAAGTGATGAGCCCAGACAAGGCCTTAACTTAGCTCCAGAGAGGAACGCGGGGGAGGGAGCAGGAAGGACACGTGGTTTTCACCTTAACTGCCTCTGCTGTTTATTTTATTTTTCACAAGACATGTTCATTTCATGCATTACTTATACAATCAAAACTAATTTCAAGGACTTCCCTGGCAATCCAGTTCTTAAGACACCATACCTCCACTGCAGGGGTGTGGGTTCGATCCTTTCTCACGGAACTAAGATCCCACACGCCATGTGACATGGCCAAACGGCTAACTGCAGGGGCTTCCCTGGTGGCTCAGTGGATAAGAATCTGCCTGCCAATGCAGGAGACAGGGGTTCGATCCCTGGTCCCGGAAGGTCCCACAGGCCGTGGAGCAGCTAAGCCCACGTGCCACAACAATTAAGCCTGTGCTCTAGAGCTCAGGAGCCACAGCTACTTAAGCCCAGGAGCCCCAGAGTCTATGCTCTGCAAGAGAGACCACCACCACGAGAAGCCCTCTTGCTGCCGTTGGAGAGAAGCCCTTCAGCAGCAAAGACCCAGCACAGCCAAAAATTAAATAAACGAATAATTTTTTAAAGACTAATTTCAAAGAAAAATCAACAGAGAAAAGAAAGCAGAGAGACCTACCCTTCCACGGTCCCCCGTTGCCTTTAGGATACACAGTCCTTCTGCCACCCAAGTCAAGCTCTCCTCATCTGGGTCCCTGATCCCAGACACTGGACTCCAGCCAGGCATAACCTTCTCCAAGTCTTGGAACATCCCTGCTTTCCCTCACCCCTGGACCCCCACATCCACCCATCTTGCCCTCCCCTCACGTCAGCCCTCCTCACTCCATTAGGACTGGACTCCATTCCAAAAAGACTTCCCAGGCTCTGCCGGGCAGGCCAAGCTCCCAGCCACAGTTCCCGTGGCCATGACAGAACAGCCTCCATCACAACCCTCTTCCCACTGACAGTAGTTACCTTTGGGGCCAAGAGGGTGAAAGCCATGCCTGCTCCCTCACTTCCAGTTCCCCAGCACAGCACCTGGAACGCAGTGGATGTCTGACCAGTGAAACTGGACTGACTAGTTAGAGGCGGCCTAGCCCAGTGGGCAACAAGAATCCACCGACTCCATAAAGACCAGCCTAAAGGAAGCTCATGTGAGGGCTGCCCGACCCTCACCCTCCCAGAATCGTGAGCTTCAGCCTAGGACGACCTCCACAGTCAGTGAACCGTGAGCAACAGTCAAACAAAACCCACCTCCGCATTGCTTTGAAGCCGAGCCAGAATTACTATCCATTCTGTCTCCCACGTCCCTGGCATAGACTAGGTCCCTCTGGGGGAATTCTCTGACGTGCTGGAGAAGCCTGGTCCCCCTGAGAAGCAAGCCACCCTGCTTCTTCCTTTCAGAGGATGCAGATGCCCTGTGCCCATGGCTTCCTTCCCCACTTCCTGCCTGCCAGGAGAGCGTGCCCACAGTGATCTTTGCCACCCCTGCCAGCAAGCACAGCCACTACAGCCCTGTATTTATTTACTGACTGCCACCGCCTCATTAGACGCCTCTGCAAACCTTCTCTGGATGTGTGCAAGAAATAAACAAAGAAGCAAACAGAAAAACAAGGCATCCCCAAATAACAAACCCAAAATCCTGACGGCACGCCAGTCCAGGTGGAGGCTTCTGCCTGGGACCAGGGGTGTCGGGGCAGGAAGCAGGAAAGCCCTCACAGGTACCAGGTCAGGTGACTTGGAGGGTACTTTCCAGCAAGAGACTGGAAAAGCAGACCCCTGGAAGGAGACATATGCTGTTTATAGGGAAAGCGGCCAGGTCAGTGTGACCCCACCACCCAGCCCCATCTTCTGTCGTCACTCTCAGAGCCTCCAGTGGGAACATGGGGTAAGCAGCTGACTCCCAAAATCAAAACTCCCAGACTTCGTACAATGGAGAGCTGGCCACACAACATCCAAGCTATTTCATTCTTGTCACATTCCAGGGTGATGCAGCCCAGGAGAACAGGCTTCTGTTCCTAAGCGTCTCCCAGACAGGAGAGTTTCCAGGGGAGGGGGAGCCTTGATGACGTGGCACAGCTCACACCTAAAGGGGGGAGCCCTGCTGTGGACATGATGAATCAACCACTCAGCGCTGCCCAAGGCCCTGCCCACCCTTCCCTCTGACACCTTCCATCACTTCCAGCTCTCAGCACAGCCGCTGGTCCTCCAAACCCTCCTCTTCCAGGACACGGCGTGCTATTTCACACCCTGATGTTCTGCACACGGGTTTACCCCACGTGGAATTTCCCTCCTCCCTCCTCTATGTGATGAAGCCCTTCTTGCTCCCAGCTAATTCAAACACCCACTGCCTCCCAAGGCAGAGTTGGGATGGGCTGGGGAGTAGTTTAGGCTGCAAGGCTCTGCAATCACGTGCCAGCACTTGGGGCACTGTCCTGGGTACTGAAGAGGAGAGAGACAAATGAGTAATCGCTCTCATATCCATCATTTCATTTCATTTCAATCTCCCAAGAACCCTTTGAGGCAGGCATTTTTATTATCCCCACTACCAAAATGAGAAAACCAAGGATGAGAAAGATTTGTCAACAGTCCAGAGATGAGCGAGAAAAAAGGCTGAGGCAGGAACAGAACACAAGGTTCCCAAAATGTTCACCCACAAAACTTCAGAGGCACTGCTAACCTCACACTGCGATGTGCACAGAGATTTTGTGCTTAATCCTTCTGTGAAACTGTGCGGAAAGCTTTCTCAAGCCTGGGCCCATCTGAAATCTCGCCAAGCCCCACATCTTGTGGAGTGCGTGAGTGCTCCCTCCACAGCTGCCAAGGAGGACGGTGTGGACAGAAACTCAGCGGGCAGAGCACACTGGTGCTCCAAGGCCCTGCCCACCCTTCCCTCTGACACCTTCCATCACTTCCAGCTCTCAGCACAGCCGCTGGTCCTCCAAACCCTCCTCTTCCAGGACACGGCGTGCTATTTCACACCCTGATGTTCTGCACACGGGTTTACCCCACGTGGAATTTCCCTCCTCCCTCCTCTATGTGATGAAGCCCTTCTTGCTCCCAGCTAATTCAAACACCCACTGCCTCCCAAGGCAGAGTTGGGATGGGCTGGGGAGTAGTTTAGGCTGCAAGGCTCTGCAATCACGTGCCAGCACTTGGGGCACTGTCCTGGGTACTGAAGAGGAGAGAGACAAATGAGTAATCGCTCTCATATCCATCATTTCATTTCATTTCAATCTCCCAAGAACCCTTTGAGGCAGGCATTTTTATTATCCCCACTACCAAAATGAGAAAACCAAGGATGAGAAAGATTTGTCAACAGTCCAGAGATGAGCGAGAAAAAAGGCTGAGGCAGGAACAGAACACAAGGTTCCCAAAATGTTCACCCACAAAACTTCAGAGGCACTGCTAACCTCACACTGCGATGTGCACAGAGATTTTGTGCTTAATCCTCCTGTGAAACTGTGCGGAAAGCTTTCTCAAGCCTGGGCCCATCTGAAATCTCGCCAAGCCCCACATCTTGTGGAGTGCGTGAGTGCTCCCTCCACAGCTGCCAAGGAGGACGGTGTGGACAGAAACTCAGCGGGCAGAGCACACTGGTGCTCCGGTGGGAGTGGAGGAGGGTGAGGTTTCACCTGATCTTTGGACTCCGTGAAATGACATATCATTGTTGTAATTGGGAATCCCGTAAAAAGAAACAAATGCTTCCTAGAAAAATAAGTAGTCAGTGAAATGCCCCCAGTTATACATCCATCCACTCATATACTGAATAATTCTTGGGCACCTACTGTGTTCCAGGTGCTATTCTAAATGCTGGGTATGCAGCATTACTTAACAAAACACACAGGATCCCTGCTTGAGTGGAACTCACATCCTCATTGGGGGAAGGTAACCATCAAAAAAATAAGCAAATGTCAGTAAATTCAATGAAAAAAAAATGCATGGAAGGGAGAAGAGGGCGTGAAGAGGAAAAGGAGCTCAATATTTTCAATGAATTGATGAGAAAAGGCCTGTGGGGGCAGAGGGGATTGGAGCCCTGAAGGTGCGGATGCAGCCTGCAGATGTCTACGGGAAGAGTGTCCCAGGCAGAGTGAACAGCCAGTGCCAAGGTTCTGATGCCTAACTGTCCGGGCACATTCATGGAGCAACAGAGAGCAGGAGGCGGGCAGACGGGGTGGGTGAGGAGAGAGGGTGACAGGGAGCAGGGCAGGGAGGCCAGCTGCAAGGACCGCGGCTGTTATTCCAGAGCAGTGGGGAAAGTCTGTCATCACAAGGGACCTTCAAGTTTAGATCTGAGGCTCCCACACAACCTGTGAGAGGGAAACCTCTTAGGGGCTCCCAGAGCCTTTCTGCTTCCTTAGATCCCTGAGGACAAGGGCATTCTTAACGCTGTTTCAGGGACGCTGTCTAAACACAAGTCAAGCAAGACCTATGACCACCCACTCCTAGGTCCAACCTGCTGAGCAACCAGGAAAGGAAGCCCACTTCCCAGGCCTCAAAAAAGGGTTCTTCAGAGCTGGATGCCATCTGTTGAGATCTCTTTGCAAGAAGCAAAGGAAAAGTTTTAAAGCATAAGACTCTCAATCCTCTAGAGCACTGAGCATGTGCTTGGCCAGGACCTGCCAGGAACCTAGGAAAGAAGTGCCATGATACCCATCTTACAGATCAGGAAAACCAAGGCTCTGAAGGGCAACCACAGTTCACCCAGGATGCAATAAGCAATGGAGCGGGGACGTAGATGCAGTTCTTTTCTGATGCTGGAGTCTGTGCTCATAACTACCCAAATGTCTCCTTTCAAGGAGGTGCCAGACTTTGCCTGGCAAGGGAAAACAAGTCATCTCTGGGCAGCAAGCAGATGGTCAGGGCTCTCATCTGGATGGAGACAGCTTTAGCCTGAACACCATTCCCAGCTGCTACAGGGCTTCCTCAGCTCTCCCCTCCTCTCCCCTGCCTTTCACGCCTCCCTGTCCTTTCCCTGTCTTCTGGACAGACACACTGACACTCCAGGTCTCTGAAAACACTCCTAGGAGCAAAGGATACTGCAGGTTCCAGGCACATAACATTCTTTTCAGGGCCTATGGTCTTTCAGCAACTGCTGAAGTGACTGGGGCCAGAAGGAAGTCAGTTATGATGGTTTCTCTTCACAACAAAGGCATTTCTATATGCCCGGCAACATTCTGCACCTCGACTGGGGTAGCAGTACTCTATGACATATACTTGTCAAAATCCATCAAACAGTACATGTCCAACGAGTGCATTTTATTGCACACCAATTACGCCCAATTCAGCTCACTTCAGAAAATGAAGGAACTCTCCTGACATTGCTGGACCTGTTAGGAAAGAGCCATGCTCTCCCAGAGAGGAGGATAAGAGATGCTTCAGTTGAGACACTG
Source organism: Madoqua kirkii (assembly GCA_006408675.1). Classification (NCBI taxonomy): domain Eukaryota; kingdom Metazoa; phylum Chordata; class Mammalia; order Artiodactyla; family Bovidae; genus Madoqua; species Madoqua kirkii. Next base: position 26,873 of record SJYC01047811.1, on the reverse strand, counting down.
AAGAGGATGTTCTATTTCACTTCACTAGGAGAGCGCACAGGGGTCTCACTGGGCCAATGGTCCTTCCAGATGTTTGGGGCCACGTCTTGTGGATACCCTTCCTAGAATTCTAGTAGAATTCTAGTATTTAACAGTAAAACCTGTTCCCTCTCGTGTGCTGGGGCTGAGGAGGTCTGGAGAAGCAGGGTTGGCTGGAGGGGAGTCAATGGGGCCACATTTGTCTTCCAAGAGGGCACTGTGGCGCTGCATGGGAAGACGAAAATGTAGGTCTGGCCAAAGTCTTGCTGTGGCAACTCCCATGGTCCCAGCTGTGCGATGGGCCATGGGGGAAGAGGGCCAGCACCTCCCGTGGTCCCAGCTGTGCGAGGGACCATAGGGGGAGGGGGGCTGGCACCCTCATCCTCCTGTCCTTCATCCAGCATCTCCTTATGTCCTCAGACACACCACAGAGTCCGACAGAAGGGTGATGGAACTTCAGAGTTAATGAACTTTAATCTTCTAGAAAATGCTACAATTAACGTGCCCTGAAGTACAGCTGCTTTATAATTAGATCGAAGAACAAAACCCCAAACACTCATCCCAGTAAAGTTATTGTCGAACTTCTTGGAAGGTTTCCTAGCAATTAAACTCATTTACTCATTTCACCTGGAAAAAGTATTTATTACTTCAATTTAAACTAATGCCATAATGATACGATATGTGTTATTAATAAGAAGGCTCACCAGCGCAGCTCAGTTGTCTGACTCCCCATGCCAGACGTCAGAAAGACTTTGTTGGCATGAAGCATTGGTTAAAACAGTAGGTGTCCGATTCTCTTTCTTCTGAGGAGTTCCTATCAGGAGGACTCGGGGTGAAGACCAACTGCCAACAGGTGTTCACCCAGGGGACCTGTCAGGCTCCCAGCTGAGAAGGCGTGAGGACTCGCCAGGGCCACCTGGGCCTGAGCAGCGAGTCTTCAGGGACTCCTAGCAAGGCCCGGAGTGTCCCCTGCAGGTGAGGAGCTGACCCTGAGCTCTCTCTCTTTCAAAGGCTGAGGGGCTCCAGCAGCTGTAGCCTCTGAGTAAAGGAGTCTTCCCGAGCACTTAGGTGTCAGGCTCTGTGCTAAGCTCTTATGGTCGTTCAATCGCTCAGTCATGTCTGCATCTTTGCAGTCCCATAGACTGCAGCACGCCAGGCTTCCCTGTCTTTCACCATCTCCCAGAATATGCTCAAACTCATGTCCATTGATTTGGTGATACCAACTAAGACCTTGGCATTAATGCATTTAATCCACACATCAAGCACACCAAATAGGAATGATTACTTTATTCCCATCAGACAGATCAGGAAACCACTGCAGAGAGAGGTTGAGTGACTTGTCCAATATCACACAGCTATAGAGGCAGAGCCAGCATTCAACTGAGGCAGACTGCCCCCAAGTCCATGCTCCTAACCACTGTACTCAAGGATAATCCTGAGGAGAGACAAACAGCCAAAGTTCTCAGGCCAAGACTCTACCAAGCCCTGTGCCCTCATCCAGCCCTGGGAAGGAATACTGACCCTGCCACTCTTGGTTCCCACTCCTGATTTGTTATTATCATACAGACCATTTGCCCCGTACCAGGAACTCTGCCAGGGGTTTTAATCTGTAGCTCAGAAATAACCATCCCTGTTCCTTAGATGATAAACAGGGAAGTCACCATGGGCAATCAGTAGGAAGGAAGGATGGCAACCCTCACTCTTTTTCACTTACTTACTATTTTTGGTACTTGATAGAAAACTTTAAAGATATTAAACAAAAAAGCAGATCTCGCCTCTTTGTCTCCAGTCATTGTGTTCCCTCCCTGACACAGCTCTGCCCTGTGACTGTATGTGTGCTCACACACACACGTGACCTTGCTTTTACCCAGAGCAATACCGATACCACTGTTCTGATTTTGCTACTGTGAGCTAACAGGACCACGTGTTGGAACTACGGCCTCTTGGTTCATTAGGAATCATAGTTTCCCATTATGTGTGTATCATGATATGTTTAGCCATTACGGTTGTTGGTGGTGTCTGTGATCACCAATAGGGCTCCAATAACCCCTTGTGCATTAAGTGAAGAGTCTACCTGCGGGCCTTGCTCCCCACAGCTTTGCCACAAGGATCAAGAGGCTGTGAGCAGAGCTGTGGTGACCTGGGCTAGGGAATTAGACTTGGCCAGCCCCCTACTCACCAGCCACTCGCTCACTTTTCTGAGTCACAGTTTCCTCATCTGTAAAACAGGGTGGTATGAACCCACCTCGAAGGGCTGCTGTCAGGACGCCACGTGCTGGAGCGCTCACGGTGCTTACATGGCGCCCTGCTTGGAGTGAGGCTGGAGAACACGAGCTGTCACTCACTGACACCTGGGCCACCCGGTCACCTGGGAAGTCCAGGCCCTGCCTCAGGGTCTGGGATTTGTCCTCAGCTCGTCCCTGTGCACTAGCTTCTTTCCTTTCGGAGGAAACCAATGAATCTGGACACAGACAACAGGAAGACCAGAGCCTTCCAAAAAAGAAGACCCAAGTCCAAGTTCAGGTCTCTGGACTGGGTGTAATGGAGACGACCCAGAGGCACAACCTGAGGAGGCGAGCTATGGCTCTCAAGGATTTCTGCAGACTCTGTACCCACCAGTGCGGCCTCTAAGGCCTGCTTGGCCCCGAGCTCCAGCCTCACCCTTGGCCACAGCCCAAATCCAGCCTATCTTTGCCCTCTCTGTTGCCCCCAGGCCTTCCAGCATGCTTTCCTTCTGCCTGGCACACTCTTCCTCCTGTCCACCCCCAGTGCCCTTTGCTTGCTTATTTCCTACTAATCCTTTAGAGGCTTGCTTACATGCCACCTCCTTCAGGAAGCCCTCCTGAACCACCATGCCACAAGCTGGGCAGTCACCGCTAAGATAAGATGAGTTCCATGGCCACAGCAGAGTGAAGCAGTGTCAGGGAAGAATGTCAGGCCATAGCTGCAGGGAGAGGTGGTCTAGCCACAGGGATCCAGGCATACTCAGAGCCAGGACCTAGCTGTGGACACTCGGGCTGGAGGGCAACATCTCCTCTCAGAGCAGAGAGGAAGGTTTCAGCAGGAGAATATCTTTATATCATTTGGATAGGGAAGGACCTCTTAAATGAGATAGGAAATGGAGCTATTTGTCTAAAAGATGAATAAATTGATAATAATACACTATAGAACTTCTGTGAACTAAGGCAACTAACTGAAAGAAGGCATTTAACATCCCTAACTTAGAAAAGAAAAGACTCAACTTTAGAAATGCAAATCAAGACCACAATGAGATACCATTTCACACCAGTCAGAATGGCTGCGATCCAAAAGTCTACAAGCAATAAGTGCTGGAGACGGTGTGGAGAAAACAGAACCCTCTTACACTGTTGGTGGGAATGCAAACTAGTACAGCCACTATGGAGAACAGTGTGGCGATTTCTTAAAAAACTGGAAATTGAACTGCCTTATGACCCAGCAATCCCACTGCTGGGCATACACACCAAGGAAACCAGAATCAAAAGAGACATGTGTACCCCAATGGTCATTGCAGCACTGTTTATAATAGCCAGGACATGGAAGCAACCTAGATGTCCATCAGCAGATGAATGGATAAGAAAGCTGTGGTACATATACACAATGGAGTATTACTCAGCCATTAAAAAGAATACATTTGAATCAGTTCTAATGAGGTGGATGAAACTGGAGCCGATTATACAGAGTGAAGTAAGCCAGAAAGAAAAACACCAAAGCAGCACTGTTTATAATAGCCAGGACATGGAAGCAACCTAGATGTCCATCAGCAGATGAATGGATAAGAAAGCTGTGGTACATATACACAATGGAGTATTACTCAGCCATTAAAAAGAATACATTTGAATCAGTTCTAATGAGGTGGATGAAACTGGAGCCGATTATACAGAGTGAAGTAAGCCAGAAAGAAAAACACCAATACAGTATACTGACACATATATATGGAATTTAGAAAGATGGTAACGATAACCCTGTATGCAAGACAGCAAAAGAGACACAGATGTACAGAACAGACTTTTGGACTCTGTGGGAGAGGGAGAGGGTGGGATGATTTGGGAGAATGGCATTGAAGCATGTATACTATCATGTAAGAAATGAATCCCCAGTCTAGGTTCAATACAGGATACAGGATGCTGGGGGCTGGTGCACTGGAATGACCCAGAGAGATGATATGGGGAGAGAGGTGGGAGGGGGGTTCAGGATTGGGAACACATGTACACCCATGGCGGATTCATGTCAGTGTATGGCAAAATCAATACAGTATTATAAAGTAAAATAAAATTTAAAAAAAACACATTGAATAAAATCAAGGCAATTGCCAAATGGTAAAAATAAAAATAAATTTTTTTAAAAAAATAAAAAATAAAAACCTAAAAAAATAAATAGATAAAAATGGGCAAACATTTAAAACTACACATGGGTATTAGAAGAGCAAACAAAAATAGTGCATAAAGATAAGCTCAACTTCATCTTTTATCATGGCAATGTAAATCAAACTCACAGTGAGACACATTTCACATGAAAATCTTCAAACTAAAAGCAATGCCAGGTGTTGGTGAGGTTGGGGAGCTTTGAGAATTCTCACACATTGCAGATAGCAGTGAAAATAGGTAGAAATGCTTTGGAAAGTTATTTGGAATGATCTAATAAAGTGAAACACGCATAGGCCCAATAGTTCATAATATTTAATAAAAAAGAAAGCAATCAAAATCATCAATCAATTAAAAATAAATAAACAGTTAAGAAAAGAAAGCAATCACAAAAGTGTACAGTAGTTTAACTCTATATATTTAAGGTTCACGAAGAAGCCACACTGGACAATAAGTATTTTAGGATCCATACTTGTATGACAAGCTATAAAGAAAAGCAAGGAGCTCATCAGAAGACAATGAAGATACTGGTTCGATCCCCTCGGTAGATGACATGATACCATGAGGACACATAAGGCTCCTAGACATTTTTTAAACTGGTCTGGGTTCATGGGAGCTCACTTCATTATCATTCTTTTAACTTGACATGGTAAAAGTGTGCAACATTTAACTTTTTAAACATAATTTAAAAACAAGCACAAATAGGAAATGGACACACACTGAGAGCCCCAAGCTTTTGCTTCTGTGGAATCCCTGCTGCCAACTCATCCCAGGCCTGCAAACTGGTCCAAGAGGCTAACAGGAGCATCACACTCCAAAGACTCTATGGAGGAAGGAGCCCCGGGGTCCTAACTTCACACCCCAGCCCTGTGCAACTTTAGCCAAGACACTCCAGCCATTGTGGCAACATCTAAAATGAGTACCTAGCAAAACAGTTGTGCATGGTAGGGACTCAGTGAATATTTGTTGATGAATGAGTCAGTGGCTTCTAAGATCCCACCATAAACACATCCCTCGTCCAAATGTGCTCACTGGGGAGAAACTATGGCTGCAGCTTCTAACACACCCTCCCCAAAACACACACGAATAGCCCAGAAATCGAAGTGGCAAGACAGAAAGTTCTCTCCTCTGTTCAATCCAAACTTTTGGTATTTTAATGTTACAGATTTTCTCTCCCAAATGTCAGCTTCTCTTTTATTTTTCCTTTTGCTGTCACAACAAGCATACAAGTATTTTCAATGGAATTTTACCAAATGGCACATCTTGCCGTCTGTAAACCTTAAACATACAAACTCCTCTCCCGTTGCTCTGCCAAATTCTGTCGTAGAACTTGCTTTTGCCTTTCTGACCCTTGACCCAGATGCCCAGTCCTCAGGCTCCCTCCTCCTCAGGGCAGGACATTCCTTGGTTTAAAGGGAGGCTGAGGGGCAAATGAGGAAGGATCAGGCCTTACCTTGCAGGGGTAGGATCTTACACATGACATGTATCCAAGTGACTGACTGCACAAACCTAGGGCATGCCAAGTCCATTCCACACACGCCATCCTTGGCATCAACTCTGCCTGGCTGGCGATAAGAGAAGAAGGCTGGAGCCCAGCAAGCCCCAGATGACAGTAATAAGATGGTGCTACGGCTAAGTGCATGGGCATCAAAGTCAAACGGAATCTCTCTGAGCCTCATGTGCCTCATCTGTAAAATGCAGCAATAATCCCACTTCAGAGAGTTACTGAATAGCTTATATAACTATATGCGGAGATACTTGCAGATCAGCATCAAAAAAACAAAGTTGCTATATCCCAACCCACTTCTGTGTGACTTCGGAAGAATGAGACAGTCTTTACACTCAATTTGCTTTTTAACTGGGCTCATCGCAGCTAGTGCTAATGGCTGGGTGGAGGAAGGGCCCCGAGGGTTTGTGGAGGTACCGTTTGTCTTGGACGTATCAGTAACGTAAATCCACCCACAGCCCTCAGACAGGCCAACGCCAGCCAAGCTGAGGAGCACTCACATTCTGAATTCTTGGGGCTCCCTCAAACAGCATGCTTCTACAGCCTCGGCTTACACAGCATATTAAAAATGGGCCACAAATTTGACTGTACACAAGGGGCGAGGTCAAAACAAGTAGCAGGTGCTGGAGTTGTTAATGTTTTATAGAGAATGTTTGGGATAGAAACTTGGCTTCAAAGGTTGTCAAATCAGGAGGGTAATGGCCAGGGCAGGCAAAGGCAGGAGGTTCTACACAGAACCCAGTGAAAGAACACTGGCCTCCAGGAAGGCTAATGCCAAAGGGTCAGCACCTTGGACAGTGACAGCCCTGTGCAAGCAGCTCTGAGCTGCTGGATTTCACAGCCACCTTTAGCAAAACAGGGCAGGTTGCTGCCAGTCCATCCCCTGCACCAGGATGCTTCATGGAGCAATCACAGCACTTTATGTTGCTGAGGCCATACGCTTCCTCAGACTCCTTCCCAACAAAGCAATCAAGCTTTGGCCAATTGGCGGCAGTGGTCCACCAGAAGAAACCTATTGGTCACCCTGTGTGTTTATAAAATTACTAATAAAGGTCAGTGTGGTTAAAAACTAACTTAAACCCTATAAGAGATAGCAAAGGTCTCCGTGTGACAAAACAGGAGAACACCTTTTGGCTTGACTAGAGGGTCTGGATGGGAGAGGAGAGGGGCAAAGGAGTGTATCTACAGAAAGAAACATCTGCTTCCTAGCTTACCTCAAAGGTCTTTCCTTGTCTTTCCCCCACATTTCTCCTTTGTCTTATATTAAAATGTCTTGAAAGGTCCATGTTCTCATAAATGAGTTGGTTCATTCACAGACAGACAATTTCTTTGGGCCTTCTTGTGCCAGCCACCAGGCTATGACAAGGTCTCTCCAACTCCTCCCCAGAGTCAGGGATTGAGTAGGGGTGGGAGGGAGAAGCCAGGCCCTCCAGTTCAAGTGCCTGGAGCCTCTGGCCACCTTTGTCCCCATCACCCTCCTCATTTTAATTTCAGTACAGTGACTGTTTGCTTTTCAATTCCTTCTGGAAGACTCCAGACAGCATATTTGCTTAAGAGCTGAAGACAACATTCCAGTCTTAGAGAAGCAGAGTATTTAGGCAAATGCAAACATATGCTGCTTTCTCTTCTTAGTTACAGTCTTGGCAAAAGGATTATTCCACCAAGAGAGGAAAAAAGGACTTTCGAGGGTCTATCTCATTCTACCCTGGCCCCAACTAGGAGGCACCAACCCTCACCTTCAAAGATGTAAGGTGAATGGCTGTGTGTATAAAAGGGTAGCGTGGGGGTCCTTGTGAGGGACTGCTCTGAATCTGACTGTGGTGGGCACGTGAATCCACACGTGGCAAAACTGTACACACAGTGAATATACACGCCCAAGTGCATGCAAACTGGCGAATATGAGCAAGGCCTATGGATTGTGTCAAGGTGAAATCCTGCTTATGGTATGCTATAACAGTTAGGCAAGAGCACACAGGATCTCTGAATTATTTCTCATAATTGCATGTAAGTCTCAGTTATCTCAGAATAAAAAATAAACACTTTTTTAAACATATATTTTTTTTCAATAAAAAGGTTTTATTTTTAAACCATTTATCTTGGGACCAGAACTGGTCTCCATTTTCACAAAGAAGCCAGAGAAAACCTGAAGCCATCTCTTCAAAGCCCATTTTTCTAGTTTCCTAACAAGGAAATTATGACTTTTTGTTCATACAGTAGGCCTTCAAAGAATCCATATCCAGCCTTGCCCTGTGTCTCCAGACCCACCTGGGTCCGTGACATTAAGGTTGTCCCTCTCCCTGACCTTTGCCCCAGCCTGAAACCCTGAAACTAAGGGCAGATCAGCGTGGAGGGAGGCAAGGAGTGGGGAGGCTGGGAGAGCATCCAGCGAGAGGGGGACACTTTGCAGAGGAGGCTTCCGGGAGGACCCATGCTGGCCAGCCTCCACCACTGCTGCCTGCGTGCAGCCTTTCGGATCTCTGCCAGCAGCTTATTAATATTTTATTGAAAACTCAAAGATGATCCAAACTTCAGCTGTCACGATAAGGTGCTGTTGCTAGGCAACTTTAGTGCCTGTCTACAGATCTGTTTTCAGAGCTCATCCCCTACTCACGAAGCTCAAGGTTGGGTCCTACCACCCAGACACCCACTCGGTTCAGACCACCAACCGCCGTCCATACCCAACCCTCTCCAAAGGGCTCAATCGCCACGAGCGAAGGTCCAGCTCGCAGGTCTCCCAGTGTCTGGATGTGCCCGCCCCCGGAGCCCCAGAGCAGCCCCTGCCCCCGACTCACCATACTCGCTGTCGTAGAACATGACAAACTTCTGCCAGCGCAGCTCTGTCACCAGCCTGAGCATGACGTCGTTGAGGCGCACAGGGGGCCTGGAGGCCAGCGTGTAGGCCTCGCCATCGGGGCTGGGGTTCAGATGGCAGGCGGTGCGCGGAGAGCCCCCTGGGTTGCGCTGGACAAAGAGATGTGGGATGTGCATCGCGTCTGTGAGGGACTGCAGGGCGTTGGCAGACGCACAGCCGGTGGACGTAACCAAGGCCAAGATCCCCTGGGTCATGAGGTCACAGGCTAGAACGAGATGGGAGAGAGAGGGCGGGGTCAGCATGGGGGTGACGCTGCCCTGGCTTCAGTTCACACGGCTCACCCTGCGCAGCTCATTCCCGGGGCTCCAAGAAACACCATCTCCCTCCAGGGACCAAGAACCCTGGGGCAGGCCAGCCCAGAGGCTCACGTGGGCAGAGCCTATGATGCCCTAGAGACACTGCGAACTAGATACTCCTGTGTCCATTCACAGATGAGAAAACAGAGGTCAAAAGAGGCAGAATCAGCTGTCCCAGGCAACTGAAGCAGGGAAAGCAGAACAGGGCTCCTTCCCCACCTGCCTGCGACACTCAGCCACGCTACTGGAGACGCGATCGGTTTCCCCCTTGGGCTGTGAGCCTCTTAAGAGCCATGAGCTCGTTTTGTTGATCCTTGTATCCCCAAGGCCAAGCCACAGGCCAAGAATGTACTGTGCACTCTACAATTGTTGGCTGAACTGAGCCGATTGGGGCGGAAGGGAACGAATTACATTGGAAAGCCAAGGAGACCCTTACCCCCGAAGACCCAGATGGTAGGCAACGAACCCCAGAAACCCCCAGTCTCCTGGCCAAGTCCACTGGACTCATACCATAAAAATACTGGGTCAAACCCCCGGGGAAGTATTTGGTTCCAGAAGACCAGGATTATTTAAAAGCCACTTGACAATAACAAAGGAAGAGGCTCCCACAGCTGGGGCGCTGACTGCAGGTGAGGAGGAGGACGGCGGTCAGGGGTCAGCAGCCCTTTCTAGGGAGGGGACACTTAGGGACCGCCTTTTGAAGTCATCTGGTCACCCTGAGTTCCAGTAGCCCCTTTTAGCCACACTCTTACGCCTTTTTGGAACATCAGATCAATTAATAGACCGATGCACCTCCCAACACTGCAACCCACTGCACCAGTTTTGAAGCAAACATTTATTAATAACGCTGTACGTGGTGGCAGGAATGTGGGAAAGCAGACGCAGTTTCAAAACACAGCCTGTGAATGTCAGCAGGCCATCTGCTGCAGACGGCAGACTTTTGAACAACTTTGACAATGCGGTTCTTTCGGTTGAGAGCACGTGGGTTTATGCAATGCCTCAGACCAGGCTGGGAGAAGGAGATGAAGACCAGGGAGAGGAACCCCAAGGAGCAAGGCAGAGGGGGGCTGGGAAGGTGTAGGAAGAGGAAGACACCCGCAGGCTTTCCAATACCGAAGGCCAGCGGCTCCCCGCGCAGTGGCAATCACCTTGTACATTCATAGGCTTCATAGGAGGACAATTTGACTGCCCACAACTCTTCCTGCGGAACCCTCAGGCGTCAACACAAGGCAGAAGGAGCAGTGGTTAAATGAGAGATTCTCCGCCATCCCTACTGAAGATCACACAGCCACCTAAATGCTCTGGGCCCTTGCATTCAGGCTCCACATGGCCAAGCTCACTCCTGAATTGTAATCCAATCCTGCCATGCTTCCGTTTAAAGCCCTTGGTGTCCCAAGAGCCTTGGGCAGGGAGTCAAACTCCATAGGCTCCCCCGTGCCTGCAGCCTCAGGCTCCTCCTGCCACCCTGCCCCACTGTCCCCCTGTCGTTGTCCCCTGGAACCCATCACACTTCCTTTTGCCTTCTGAACCTTGACATCGCTCTTGCTTCAAGACTCCGACTCTACACCCCCAGACTGGCTAGGGACCCTCTGTCATCCCACACTTCCCCTCTCCCAACACTGAATTGGCCCTCTCTGCCACTTGACCTCAGGTTCCAGGGGAACAAAGGTCACGCCCTTCTGCTCACCATCCTCATCCAGGGACACAATGTGTCTGCCGGCACACAGCAGTCACTAAAAACTCATACAATAACACCAAAATCCTTGACATTTGCATGCCCTCTGGTCAATAATTCCACTCTGGGCATCTACCCAAACTAATAATATAAAAAATAACTAGGAAATTCCCTGGTGGTCCAGTGGTTACAACTTTGCTTTCCATTATAGAGGGCACAGTTCAACCCCTGGTTAGGGAGCTAAGATCTCACATGCAACAGGGCAAAAAAAAAACAAAACATAAAGCAAAAGTAATATGCAACAGACTCAATAAAGACTTTTAAAATGGCCCACATTAAAAAAAATTTTTTTAAGAAAAAAAATGGCTTTAGATCCATAAACATTCAGAGGATAACTTATCCAGATTCTTGATATATTCCCAACAATCAAAAAGATGCAGATAGGTGAGAGACACAAAAGTGTTCCATTAACTGAAAGCATACCCAACCTTTGAACTATTTATGAAGATACTACAGTAACATGGGAAAGTACTTGTGATTAAAAAGCTATGTGAAAGTCATGCAAAATTGTATGTATTTTATGATATCAATCAAATAAAACTTAACATGCATGAAAGAAAGACCAGAAGGAAATATTGCAAAACACTCAAAGTGACCGCATTTTAGGTGAAGCCTCATCGTGGTTTTCCTTTTTTTCTGTACTTTGCCAAAATTTCATGCTGTGAACAGATCATTCTTTTACAAAAGGAAATTAATCCTTCAGTAATGGATAAGTAAGGAGCTCCAGGAGGAGGGACTATTTTGTGAGAATTTTCTCTATGCTGAATACTCCGTTGAGTCCTCCCTATACGTGAGTTCACATTATTCTCATGACATCCCGGTACAGCAGGCATCGCTGTGTCTGTTTTCCAGACAACAAGTTGCAAAGCCACACTACTGTTAAGGGCCGGACCGAGATGCCTTCCCGTCTAAAAAGGCTTCTGCGGGGTGACTGTGGCAAGACCAGAGCCTGACATTTTATACTCGTCAGGATCACAGCAATTTCTACCATTAGGTAAAAAGCAAGCTTAGGAAAAAGACAAGAGGAAACACTAAAAGCCACAGTCTGTGATGATACACGGATTTTTCTTTCTTCTCTTGCACATATTCTCTTTAATGCCAATAACACTGCGTTGAAACGTCTTAGGAGTAATCTTGTAAAACTCACCACACATCACTAGGGTGTAAAGTTGCCCAGGAACTCAAGTCTTTGGTCCTACCCAGGACACCCACTGTGCCACCACGAGGTCTCAGCTCTCTGTCATGCACCCCTTCCTGCTCCCCTTCAGGTCACTGTCCAACTTCTGATGCAAGCGCCCCTCCCTGCCCCCACTGCTGCTCATTCCACAGGTACTGTGTTATTAAGTCACTGAGCCCCCCTGAGGCTCCATCTCTCCATCCAAGCCCACATCCTGTACTCCCACGTGGATGGATTTGTTTCTTCCCTTCTATGCGTTTCGTGCACACGCTCAGCACACCTTCTAAGCACAAAGCCCTCCAATGAGCACTGAGGCCAGGGTAAGAACAGGACACACACAGGCCCCGTCTGAGGAGCTTAGGATCTATCAAGGAGCTGCTGCTGCTGCTGCTGCTAAGTCACTTCAGTCGTGTCTGACTCTGTGCGACCCCATAGACGGCAGCCCACCAGGCTCCCCCATCCCTGGGATTCTCCAGGCAAGAACACTGGAGAGCGTTGCCATTTCCTTCTCCAATGCATGAAAGTGAAGAGTGAAAGTGAAGTCGCTCAGTCGTGTCCAACTCTTAGCAACCCCATGGACTGCAGCCCACCAGGCTCCTCCATCCATGGGATTTTCCAGGCAAGAGTACTGGAGTGGGGTGCCATTGCCTTCTCCGACCAAGGAGCTGGACCCCACAATTCAGCTTGGGAGAAAGGAGAGGGGAAGGTCCCTAGGACCCAGTGGAGGGTGAACTCATGTGGGGTTAGCACCAGAGCCTCAGAGGAAGAAAAGGATTTAGACCAGGAGAGATGGAGGGAGCAGGGTGAGTGAGGGGTGCGTGGTGACACAGACACGGGGCTGGGTAGCAGGAACATGCTCAGGGAGCAGGTCCCATGCCCCGGCCCCGGCGGCAGCCACAGGCACCAGCTTCTTGGCTGGGCCTGGGCTCCCCAGGGCAGCAGCAGGAGCACTAGAATCTCGCAAAGTTCTGCTGTGGGCTCCTCCGGCCGACAGCTGCGTGAACGTGGGCATGTCTCCTTCCTGCTCCCCTGTTGTCTATTAATTCAGGATACAGATCACAGCAGAGCTACGGGAATTCCGAGTTACAATGTGGACCACAGTGCCAACTCCATGCTGGGCCCAGGAAAGATGCTAAACACATGTCAGTCTCCTGGCCCTCTCCTCGAGCATCCCTACCTCTCTATCAATATCCCCACCCAAATCATGTCCAGGAGCCCAAGAAACAGGAGTTTACAACAGAGAATGACCTCATTCCGCTGCTGACCAGTCCTCCCCTCGGAGGTGGGCACCCTGACCCACCCCAGGACGGCCACCTGCAATAGCCCTGAAATCCCTCAAGGACCCCACCTCCTCCATGAACAGGGTGGGTAATTAAAGGTGGAAGGCTCTCCTAGGCGCTAATGGAGAGGCCTAATGCAAGTCAATGTCTAATCTGCTGTGAATGGCCGGCTAATTGGGGCTCTGTTGAAATGATGGTTATTTAGATGCTCCTAACATAAAAATAATAAGATCAAAATACATGAGATCAAAGCCACACCAGCTATTAGCTTCCACAAGGTTATGGAATGCCCTCATTCCTAGGACAGGGTATCACACAATTCACACCCCCCTTGGGGAGAGAGATACGGAGCCCCGGGGCTACGTCCATGGCCCCGTCATATCCATGCTGTGGGACTTTTGAGTGAGGAAGGGGCTGGCCCTCTCTTGACCTCCAGGCCTCTGTTTTTTCTGTCAAAGAAAAATGATGGCATCTACTCCTCAGAGCTGTTGTGCACATTCTCTCAAAGGCCTTTGTATGTGAAGAACCATTTGGCACCGGCTGGTGCACAGTAGGAGTGTAGAAGTCACTCTCTCCAGCTTAGAGGTGTTTTGCAGCTCACTAGACGATAACAGCCTTTGTTATTATAATTCTTTGCCTCCAATAGCATATGGTCATAAAGCTGATCTCCCTCTTGATGATAACAATGCAGGCTTGATAAACTGATAAGAGCTCCCCAAGAATGGCTCATCAGCTGGGAAAGTAAGTAGTAAAGATGAATGGAACGAGGAGCTTCGAGTGCCCGTAACCTGAGCTTGGTGGCCTAGGAGAACAGAGGTCTCTGGGACATATGATGGATTCCCAGAAATCGAGAAGAAGCAGGCCGTTCAAACTCAGGGCTGGATCTAGACAAGAGGATCAGGAGTTCGGCCAGCCTTCGCAGACAGCCCCACCATTACATCCCTGCCAGCTTCCCCAGAGGTGCCAGCATCCTGCTGATTCATGATTCTCCAGACACACAACTCTCAGGGAAGGACGCACCAGGCATAGCACAGGCCCCTTCAAGGGCAAGCAGGGTCTCCCTCCTCCTCACCCCAGATGAGCTTTCTGATGCCCCGGTGAGAACACTGAAGCACAGACAGGGCTGACCACTTCTCTAGGGTCCTACAGCTAGAAAGTGAATGGCAACAAGAACATCAGAACCAGATCACCAGGTACCTCTGCAGCCAGTCCCAGGAAGAGATGGTGGCTGGCAGAGGACAAAGCCCAGGCTTCCAGGACTGACTCTACCGGCCCTGCCCTGGGTGGAAACACCTGGGGCAGCTGCACTCTCAACACAGGCCCCAGAGAAGGAGGCAGCAAGCAAGAACACGGCCTCATTCTGCTACGGGTGAACGCTCGGCTGATCAAGTCACCCGGCGCCTTAGGTGGACACTGGAGATAAGAGAGGTGCCCCGGACTACTGCTGATACACACCCAGCCTTCTCCATCCCCAGGGGAACTCCTGGAAAATTCTCAGGCCAAGACTGAGAGAAGCAATACCTCAGGAGGCTTGTGCTGGAAGAGACACACAATCGCTGGTGCTGACGTCTGATAGTGATGCTAGCCACGGCCGCCCCAGTCCTTTCCTCCACCACGTGCCCTGCACGCATGGTACCCAGAAAGTAAGTAGTAAAGATGAATGGAACGAGGAGCTTCGAGTGCCCGTAACCTGAGCTTGGTGGCCTAGGAGAACAGAGGTCTCTGGGACATATGATGGATTCCCAGAAATCGAGAAGAAGCAGGCCGTTCAAACTCAGGGCTGGATCTAGACAAGAGGATCAGGAGTTCGGCCAGCCTTCGCAGACAGCCCCACCATTACATCCCTGCCAGCTTCCCCAGAGGTGCCAGCATCCTGCTGATTCATGATTCTCCAGACACAACTCTCAGGGAAGGACGCACCAGGCATAGCAC
The DNA here is from genome assembly GCA_006408675.1 of Madoqua kirkii. Classification (NCBI taxonomy): domain Eukaryota; kingdom Metazoa; phylum Chordata; class Mammalia; order Artiodactyla; family Bovidae; genus Madoqua; species Madoqua kirkii. The sequence continues at coordinate 11,674 of SJYC01047811.1, read as the reverse complement.
AGGCCCCTTCAAGGGCAAGCAGGGTCTCCCTCCTCCTCACCCCAGATGAGCTTTCTGATGCCCCGGTGAGAACACTGAAGCACAGACAGGGCTGACCACTTCTCTAGGGTCCTACAGCTAGAAAGTGAATGGCAACAAGAACATCAGAACCAGATCACCAGGTACCTCTGCAGCCAGTCCCAGGAAGAGATGGTGGCTGGCAGAGGACAAAGCCCAGGCTTCCAGGACTGACTCTACCGGCCCTGCCCTGGGTGGAAACACCTGGGGCAGCTGCACTCTCAACACAGGCCCCAGAGAAGGAGGCAGCAAGCAAGAACACGGCCTCATTCTGCTACGGGTGAACGCTCGGCTGATCAAGTCACCGGCGCCTTAGGTGGACACTGGAGATAAGAGAGGTGCCCCGGACTACTGCTGATACACACCCAGCCTTCTCCATCCCCAGGGGAACTCCTGGAAAATTCTCAGGCCAAGACTGAGAGAAGCAATACCTCAGGAGGCTTGTGCTGGAAGAGACACACAATCGCTGGTGCTGACGTCTCATAGTGATGCTAGCCACGGCCGCCCCAGTCCTTTCCTCCACCACGTGCCCTGCACGCATGGTACCCCGGGCACACGCACACCTGCTCCTCCTGGAAGATGTGATGTGGTCTCGAAATAGAGGAGAGCCACCTTGCGGCACAGGCTCCTCTGGGGCTGCAGAGCCTCCCCATCCCAGGAGCTAACTGGCCTCTGGGTAGCCCTTTAAAGAAGGACAGGACTGCTCCTGATGGACAAGGCAAGAGAGGGCACTCTGCTGCATGGAAGCAGCCTTGTAGAGGTGCCCACACATCAGAGGGGCTGGCAAGGCAACCGAAGGGAGGGCCAGGCTGTGGGCAGCCCTGGGCTCAGCTCTGCCCTCCAGAAGTAATGCTCTCTCCTGACCAGCCCCAGCAGGCCAGTCCCCGGTCGTCCAGCACCTCTGGCTGCCCCGCACCTGGGCTCGAGTTACCACCTCACCACTTCAATCATCCACAGCCAGGAGCACACACCCTCCCCTGAACCACCCTCATTATCTGTGCCCTTCCTTTCCTCCTTTCAGCTGGCACAGTCTTTATTAATATTTGAATTCTGGTGGCTAATGCTTTAAATTAAGGTCGCATTTATAAATACTTTATGGTCAATGAATAATTGACCAAATTTAGTATTGTCATAACTCACAGTAAATTATTGATCCATGAAGAATAAATATTTTTCATGTTTTATTAAGACATTTGAAAGGTAAACAAAACCATGGAATAGGGCGGGGGAAACGGGTTCAGTTCAGTTCAGTTCAGTCACTCAGTCCTGTCCAACTCTTTGCTACCCCATGAATCGCAGCACACCAGGCCTCCCTGTCCATCACCAACTCCTGGAGTTCACTCAGACTCACGTCCATCGATTCCGTGATGCCATCCAGCCATCTCATCCTCTGTTGTCCCCTTCTCCTCCTGCCCCCAATCCCTCCCAGCATCAGAGTCTTTTCCAGTGAGTCAACTCTTCGCATGAGGTGGCCAAAGTACTGGAGTTTCAGCTTTAGCATCATTCCTTCCAAAGAAATCCCAGGGTTGATCTCCTTCAGAATGGACTGGTTGGATCTCCTTGCAGTCCAAGGGACTCTCGAGAGTCTTCTCCAACACCACAGTTCAAAAGCATCACTCCTTCAGTGCTCAGCGCTTTTCATAGTCCAACTCTCACATCCATACATGACCACTGGAAAAACCATAGCCTTGACTAGATGGACCTTAGTCAGCAAAGTAATGTCTCTGCTTTTGAATATACTATCTAGGTTGGTCATAACCTTTCTTCCAAGGAGTAAGTGTCTTTTAATTTCATGGCTGCAGTCACCATCTGCAGTGATTTTGGAGCCCCAAAAAATAAAGTCTGACACTGTTTCCACTGTTTCCCCATCTATTTGCCATGAAGTGATGGGACCAGATGCCATGATCTTTGTTTTCTGAATGTTGAGCTTTAAGCCAACTTTTTCACTCTCCTCTTTCACTTTCATCAAGAGGCTCTTTAGTTCCTCTTCACTTTCTGCCATAAGGGTGGTGTTATCTGCATATCTGAGGTTGATATTTCTCCCAGCAATCTTGATTCCAGCTTGTGTTTCTTCCAGTCCAGCATTTCTGATGATGTAATCTGCATAGAAGTTAAATAAGCAGGGTGACAATATACAGCCTTAACGTACTCCTTTCCCAATTTGGAACCAGTCTATTGTTCCATGTCCAGTTCTAACTGTTGCTTCCTGACCTGCATACACATTTTTCAAGAGGCAGGTCAGGTGGTCTGGTATTCCCATCTCTTTCAGAATTTTCCAAAGTTTATTGTGATCCACACAGTCAAAGGCTTTGGCATAGTCAATAAAGCAGAAATAGATGTTTTTCTGGAACTCTCTTGCTTTTTCCATCATCCAGCTGATGTTGGCAATTTGATCTCTGGTTCCTCTTCCTTTTCTAAAACCAGCTTGAACATCAGGAAGTTCACGGTTCACGTATTGCTGAAGCCTGGCTTGGAGAATTCTAAGCATTCCTTTACTAGTGTGCGAGATGAGTGCAATTGTGCAGTAGTTTGAGCATTCTTTGGCATTGCCTTTCTTTGAGATCGGAATGAAAAATAACCTTTTCCAGTCCTGTGGGCACTGCTGAGTTTTCCATATTTGCTGGCATACTGAGTGCAGTAGTTCCACAGCATCATCTTTCAGGATCTGAAATAGCAACCCAGCTAGGGGGTCTTCCCCACTGAGTCCACCGGCAACTCACACTTGGTGTGTCAACAACAAGCTCTCCAGAGTATGGTCCTGCCCCTCTCGGTTGCTCAATCTCAGTAAAGGGGCGCCCCCAGCCCCTCACTTGCTCTTGAGCTCTGTCCCTGAGCCTCTGCACCCAAGCCTTTGCCAAGTCCTGAGCGTGTTATCTTCAAAATATACCTTGGGTCCATTGGCTTCCCTCCCTCTCCACTGTCATCACCTTGTTCTCAAGCACCTCCCCAATGGGCCTCCACACCCCCCCAGATCCACGAGCCATCCACCCCACACACCGCAGTGCACTGGCCCTCTGCAACGACAACTAGACAGTGCTGTCCCTGCTTAAATGGTTAGCTTCCAACTGCTCTTAACACAAAGCCCACAACCCCAGCAGGGTCCTGCGCCGTCCACTCCCGTGCCCTGCACGCCAGGTGCCGGACGTTATGCAGTGACTCAGACTTCGCCCCCTGGCGGGCCCCACTGGCGGGCCCCTCACGTACACCCTCCTTGCGCTGCAACTCCTCTCGCTTCTGACTGGCTACCTCTCCTCACCCTGTATTTTCGGGGGTGACTGTGATTCCCTCAAGAGAACTGTCCATGACCCCAACCCTCTCTCGTGGTACCTTCCTGCAGACCGCCCACTGATGTTTGCAATCGTGGACTGTTTCATGCGGCCGCTGTCCATCATCCCATGCTCGGAGCCACGAGCCTGTGAGCAGAAACACCTGTGCGTTGCTCACCCTCCTCGCCTCTGGCCCAGTGCCCAGCGTGGCCTAACAGAGCAACAGACTATTTAATACTCTCAGCAACTCACAAGATCAGCACTATGCGTGCCATATCTCACGGTGAGGCAGAGCTCTCAAACTCGCCAAAGTCCCCAGATGCTCAGGTCCTCCCCAGAGTGAAGCCACATCCTACAGCCTAGAGAAAGGGAGTTTCTTAAAGCCAAGCCTCCACTCTAAGGCAAGAGCACAGAGGGGGCTGAGGGGACGGTGAGGAGAAAGTTGGCTGAACCTGAGGCCTGGCCTAGGCAGCAGCCTCTGGGCAGGGGCCTCTCCTGGAGCCTCTCCAGGCTGGCGCCTCCCATGCCCCTCGGGCTTCATGGTCAGCCTAGCCCAAGGAAGCAAACAGGAGCAAGGCCAGAGGGTCCCGCGGGGTGTTGGGCTGGAGCCGGGGGCAGTTGTGCAGTTGGTATAGGCAGGATGCACGGAACCATCCGGGAGGGGAGGCTAGGGGATGGCCAGCGGTTCCATGCCCATCCCTGGGGCCCTATCCTGATGCCAACTAATGAATCAAACTGACTCCCTGCTCCCGCGGATGCAAAACACAGGGCACACTGGGTGGGATCCTGCTGGCTTATTTATAGCTCTCCAGCTCCTCGTTAATGACTTTTACTGCTCCGCCAATGGAACGCCAGGCTCCCGGACTGGGATTCACCAGAAGCCTCCACTGTGGAAGTTAAATCAGGACAGTGATGAGTCCAGGGAGACCTGCAGAACCTCGAAAGCAGCCGAGCGTTGGGCTGGCGGTGTGTGTGTTGCAGGGCAGGTGGGGGGTGGCGAATGGGGGCCCTGATTTCTGCAGCATCTCTGTTCCAAGCCCAGACATCTCCTCTTGGTCTCCCCTCATCCTGCATCTGTGCTTTCACTTACTCATTTCTTCACCTCAAATCCTCTAATCATCGCTCTGTTGGGCCCTGAGCCAGGAGGCATAGAGAGCCATGAAACGCAGTCTCCTTTCTTAGGAACTTTAGAAATTCAACATAAAGTCAAATAATACATACTCAACAGAAGTGTGCTAGATCTGGAAAGAAAAGGAATGATGAATTTTACCTAGCGAGGAGATGTCAGGGAAGGTTCCATAGAGAGGCATCTGGGGTGGGTCTAAGGGGATGAGTAGGCGTTTGAAAGGCATAGTATGGGCCAGGCACATGTGGGCCCGTCCAACTAGTCACTGAGCTCCACAGCCTCCCGGGGAAGTGGGTTCTGCTACCCTATTCTAGACAGGAAGCACAGGAGCAGAGACTCGAGGTTAGGGCGTTGCTTGAAGCCACAGGAGAGCCTGGACTGTAACCCCGAGCTGTCTCTGACTGCAAAGTTAAGTACGTGTGCTCAGGAGGCAGGCAGGACCACTGCCATAGCTGTGTGCTCTCAAGCAAGTCACTTACCCTCTCTGAGACTCGTTTCCTCACCTATAAATGGGCTAAGAACAGTCCCCACCTCACGAGGATTAAATGAGCACAGTGAACCAGAGGTCACATTTGCATGTACATGGCCCGGCCAGGCCACGGGGCCTGCCCCCAGCTCTCCCCGTGTCCTCAGGCTGCCCAGGCCAGTTCCATGCCTGCCCTTCCCTCCTCTGCATGTGCCAAGGCCATCCAGACACCAGGCCCCAGCCTGGCACTCCTTCCGAGGCCTACTGACCCTCCCAAATGGGGAACTGAGGCTCCACGGGGCTTCCGATTCTCCCTTTGCATCTCAGCCTGCGTCTGACCTTCTCTAGCTCTCTCTGGCTATCTCTCTCATTCTGTTTCCCGCTTTCTAAGTCTCAGCTCTCTGTCAGAGAGATAGAGAATGCGTTGCATGTGAATCTCACGCTCTAGTACAGGCCACCAGTCTATTCCCTCTCTGCCTGTAGGACTGACCCCCCAAGCGGGACTGAGTCCCAACATTTAGGCCTTGGCACCCCCTCTCCATCCACTGGAAGCTGACCCGTGGATGCTCACCTGTCAGGCCCTCAGCTCTTCAGCCTCTCCCACCCCAGGGGATCAGTGAGGCAACAGCAAGCGTCACCTCTGGGCCAGGGCCCCTCTCAGGAAAATGGGGACGGACGGATAGCAACATCCCCATCCTGCCAAGCTCCGGTTCCGAGCTCCAGCGCAAGTCCTCATGCTGAGCCTGCCAGCATGCTTCCAGAAGGCAGCCTCTGTGCTCCCAAGTACAAAGCAGAAGACCCTGAGGCCAGGCTACGTCAGGCTCAAATCTCTGCACCTACATGCCCCTGCTAGAAATCCACACCGCTGTCACCTCCTCATCATTCCAGACCAAGCACTTCTTCCTGTCCAGGGGTCTCCTTCACCCAATCAGAACAGCACAAGCCTTGCCCCGATGTCTCCCTACCATACACACAATTACAGCTCAGCATCACTGTTTGTTTAGGGGGGGTCTCTGTCACCTCTGGAATGAGCCCCATAACACCTCTCCATCCCTAGCACCCAGCTGGGGTGGATGGAGATGTCTCAGGGGATCAGGCAACAACAGGGCAACACTGCATGAACACAAGGCTGACCCCGACCTGTTACCATCGATGGGGAGCCCCACGGCTGCTCCCACCAAGAACCCCTCAAGGCCATATTCTGTCACCACCCTATGGGGCTGTCTCTAGGGTCAGGATCCACAGGGACCCCCACACACCTCAGCTCCCCTCCAACAGGCAGGGCAGGGCAGGCCTCGGTGAATCCAGCCCTCTGCATCACTGCCTGGCCTGTCACCTGGTTGGACCCACGCCTGAAGCCCTCCCGGGTGGCAGAGACAGCCACCCTCCAGAGTAGGGTATCATTGCTGAACCCCGAGCTTCTGGGCTCTACTGGCCCAGGGGAGCCCCCAGTCCATTCTGCCGCCTTCCCAGGTTGCATGACTGGTGAGACACACCCAGGCTCCAGATGTGAGGCTTGAGCTCAACACGGCCAACTGCCAGACGTCCCTCAAACAAGGGGTCTGGCTGCCTGACCCTCTTCCAGGGCTGCCCCTCCATGGTTCAGCTGCGTCCTCACTTCGCCCTGCCTAGTCGCCAGCTCCCTGTGGCTGTCACCAGCCTGCATGCCCTGCAGCCAAGCCCAGAAGACAAGCAGCGCAGGGCAGCCCCCACACCTTCCTCACTCATGCATGGCTCCCCCACCGCCCTCAGTAAATGGCACCCGGGCCGAGGACCGGAGGCAGGATGCTGGGCCACACCAGGGAGATGATGGGGCTGGTCATGCCACCCGGGTCCCTCATGTCCTTGTCACGGTCTCTGTGTGGGCAAGTCCAAACAGGCGGCGGTCCACACCTACTGTTCCAAACCCACAGCAGAGAAGAGGCCCCACAAATTCCTGATGTATCCCTTATGCATGAACTACTCTCCATCCTGCCCCCTGATACTCTCCCAAGAGGCAGCAATCTAGAAACCCAAGCCACATCCTGTCACCTTGCATCCAGGAGCCTGAGCTGGACACTTGTCAGACGTCATCATCTACTCTTTTTTTAATGGGAGGAGAGCAGGGAGGGATGGGTCACAGCAACCACATTACACAGAAGACACGAGAAGAAACCTGAATACATCCAGAATCAATTCTAAGATGCTAATTCCTTCCTCTTGGGAAGTCTGTTCATTCACTTAGGAAGCAGTCAGCACCCTGCTTTAAACCGAAACCCACGTTAGTGCAGAGGACACCCGGTGGCACACTGTCCAACCCTCTGGGGCAAAACCAGAAAGAAATGAAGCTCTGTTTGCATCACAAAGAGATGAGCAGTGCAACTGTGAGAGGCCAGGTCCTGGTGCTGAACTCACTCTGCTCTTACAGAGGCAAGTTGCTGTGGCTTGAGTTACAGTTACATGTGGCGTGGGCAAGTTACACCCTCTCTAGACCCCACATTAAAAGTGGAATTACAACGCTGATTTCAAATATGATCAAAGCATTTAACCAAGCAACCAGACAAAGACAACAACAAAAGAGAGTGCCTGCATGGTGGGACACCAAGGAGAATCAAATGAGCGTAAACCCAAGAAGGCCCTTGGCCACCACCACCAAGTCCAGGTAACTGACCACCTTATTCCATGAGGCGTGAGCTAAGACCAGAGGGGGAAGTGGCCCCGCTGGGTTCAAACCCAGATCCAGGTCAGTGGAGCAAGGCCCGGGCTGCTGGTTAGTGCTGGGCACGCCCAAGGCCAGCCTCGGCCCGCCTGTGCCCACGCCCAGAAGATAGCCAGCTGCGGCTCTACTGGGGGGGAGGGGGGGAGGGTCAGGAGGCCAACACCCAGCCCGGGTGCCTGCTGAAGCCGACAGCGCTTTGCTCCTTCACCCCAGGGCCCTGCATGCCCTTGAGTTCTAACAGCTCCTCATTACCCTAACGGCCATCACGACAACACCCAGCCTCTAAAACGGTAGAGACAGAGCCACTTTTCGAGAATGAGACTAAAGGAGGGGGCTGTCCCTGCTCCCAGTGGCCATGATCGGAGGATCTTTCAAGAACAGAGAAGGGGATGGTGAGGGGGCTGGCCTGGCCCCCAGAGACAGCCTTCCCAGCTGGATCAGCCCTGCAACCCGAAATAAAAGCAAAGCCCTCAGGACATAGGCTATGGCTTGGTGACCCTGCCATTCAGGCCTGCTCTGCTGATCACAGTCCAGAGGACATCTCACTCCTGAGACGCGCACGGGAGAGCCCAGCTGGTGCAGGGACAACACCCACCCCGGCTCCCAGGTGCTTTGAAGCAGACGGGGAGAGAGAAACCAGAAATCTCCTGGAGCCATCAGGGATGAGAAGGGATCTTTGCCAGTGATAATGAAAATTTTCACAGTAGCAGATGCTTGCAGAAAATTAAAAAACAATACAACCAATTTCACAAACCAGAAAGGAACTTAAGAGAAAGGTGGTCGGAGGGCTCAGTGTTCCCACTGATACCTTTCGAGCCACAAGAGCACTAGAAAGGAGCCAGGTCCTCCCCACCAGGTAGTCAAATTGCCCCCAAGAGCCCATCTCAAATCTCTCCAAACACCTACCATGTGCGCAGCTGGGGCCCATGCTGGGAAGACAGGGATGATGCGGATCTGGCCCCAGGTCCCCGAAACGGCATCTGGAGAGGGACCAGAACAGGGACCAGATATGGCTCAATGTCCATGGAAGGATGGCAGGCAGAAAGGGTGTGGGTAGGTGGTCATTTGGCCTGGAGTACAAAGGGTTTCACAAAGGACAGAGCTAAAAATGCTGGGCCAAAACATGGATACAGAGGGATCGAGAGAAAGAGGGCAACCAGGCGAGTGGCCTGGCGAGAGCCCAGGCCCACACATAGCTTTGTGTGTGTGTGTGTTTATTTTAATTGGATGATAATTACTTGACAGTATCGTGATGGTTTTTGCCATGAATCAGCCACAGGCGGATCTGCCAGGAATGGGCCCCTCATGCTGGCATGAGGGGAATGTGAGGAGGTAGGTTTACCACGGAGGTCTTGCCTGCTCAGCTGAAGGGCTTTGTTTTGACCTCTTGAGCACCAGGGAGCCCTGGAGGGTCCTGAGCACAGGCAAGACATGCCTTTGGAATAGAGGCCCCAGTGAGAGCACAACAAGAGGGCAGGAGGCCTAAGCTGACCCCTCTTGCTCCTAGTCCTGGAAGGACGCGGGTCAAGGGGCGCAGGGGAGGAGGCAGAGAGGACAGTCGAGGCCATTAAAGATCAGGGGACAGAGTCAGCTTGAAGCACAGCAATGAGGGGCAAACAGAGGGGCAGGCCTAGGAGCCCAGGCCCCAGCCAGTGCCAGCAGGACTGAGGGAGGGCGCCTGTCGCCGAGCAGCAGGCACTGCCCTTACAAGCTGGCACCCACAGGCCCAGGAAGACACTCCCCCTGCAGAAGAGACAGCTCAGGTTTGGTGACATGAGGCCTCTCGCTAGGTCTGATCCACCCCTGGGAAATGAGCATGAATTAGAAAAACCAGGCCTTCTGAGAAGCACCTCGAGCCTAGGCCGAGGGCGCAAGGGACAGGACAGGACAAGAGCCGGTGCCTCCCAGCTCTTCAGGGAATGAGGCCGCCCTTCAGCCTTCAGTCAGCATCCGAGGAGACCCTGGAGGCTTCAGAGAGCCTGAGAGGCCTGAGTGCCAGGGAAGAAGCTGGTAGAGAGAGAAGATGAGGGTTAAAGGAAACGCAGTGTCCCCACTGAGCTCTGCCCTCACGGAAACCCCAAGGAGGCCATGCGTGTTGCAGGCCAGGGTAAGTCTGGGGCATGGCCACACTGGCACACCTGGTAGCCAGAAGGCAGGGCTGCCCCGGGCCTGTGTGCTGAAGGGGACGAGAGGCCTCGGAAGGAGGCACCCTAGGAGAGGCAGCCTAGGCACACAGGGCATCAGAGCCAAGGGCGGCTTGACGTTCAAGCACGTGTCACTGGAACTGATCATGTCCAAGACCCCGATGGTGTAACCACAGACTAAGCCATGTCCCTGAGCTCTCAAGTCACAGTGGGCACAGCGGCACCTGAGCCTTTCCAGAGGCCAGCTGGAGGGGAGCAGGCGCCCGCTTCCTCATCAGCAGGCAGCGGCACCTCAGTCAAGCAGGAGACAACAACGCCAGGACACGCACAGAACAGCGCCAGCACAGGTGGGGCACCTGTGAGGCCGCCCTCCTCCCCAGGGCAAGCTTATCTGGGCTCAGGCACCCTGTGTGAGCTCCCGGTTGCTGGGAGAGGAGCCTAGGGACCCAAGTTCCCATGCAGCCGGCCTGCTTCCGGAGGGCTGTGTGTGCCTCAAACCTGGGGCACAGGGTTGGGGGGAGGGCTCAGGGAATAAATGAGAAACACCCCTCCCCCCCACACACAAGGAAACCAGCACTGCACGCTGCTATCGTGACCCGCACTCCCCAGGGCACTTTCTCGCTGTGAAAGAGGCTTGTTGTGGATGGTTAGATCTAGAAGGCGTGGCAGGTCAGTAGGCGGAAGTGGTGCCCAGCTCCAGCCCTGCTCTGGGTGAAGAAGACAGCACCCCATCTCTCCTCTGCCCAGACACCTTCCCTGGAGATGACAAGGGGACAAGGGGGCAGGAAGACAGCCAGCAGTGCTCACACCAGAAGGGAGCAGGGAAGCTGGGGGCTTGGTCCCTCTGCATGCCCCAGCCATGCATGCACACCACTCTGCACAGAGGAGATTCCTGGCGGCCCAAGCCCCACTCCAAGCCGCTGAGCAGGGATGTGGCAGGGATGGCCCCAGGCAGTTCCGGAGGTGTCTGAACTCCATGGCCCGCCTCAGCGTAGTCTCCCCTCTGCAGGGACAGACACCCCAACAAAGGGCAGCTCGGCTCAGCCCTTTGGGCAAGAGCACTCCCTCCCGTAGGCCCATATGTGTGGGCAGCGCCCCTGAGTCTGCTTTCCAAGCTGTAGCTGAGGCTGCATGGGCAGCAAGCGACAAACACAGAGGCCACGTCTCATCACAGACGCACGGTAGCGCTGTGGCCGAAGGAGACCGAGGGAGAGACCTAACTTAGTAAGCAAACCGTTCTGCACGGCAGCTTCCTCCTTATCTTACTGGATCTGCCTGACAATTCTGAGGTACAATTACTGATTTCATTTTTCAGATGAAAAAACTGAGGCTCAGAGAAGTCATGTGCCCAAAGTCACACAGCAAGCAGACAAGGGAGTCTGAGTTCAAATTCAAGTAAGTCTAACAACAGATCCTGCTATTCCCATTCTCCCAGGAGACGCAGACGAAGGCCAAGGACCAGTGGGTGAAGGCCCTGGGTCAGAGTGAACACCGAGCACCAGCAGGCAGCAGACACACGTTCAAAGTCACGTGGGCAAAGGAAAGAAGGAGAACGTTCCTGCTCTCATCCCAGGCACGTGTTCCCACTATTTGGGTTGTATTCCTCCCCTTCTGACCCCCTGAACTCCCAGAACTCCCACCCTCTCAGGTATCCCCCCACCCAACACTCCCAACACACAGAGGTTCACAGGTCCACTTCCTTCGTCTGTTTAAACCATGACAGCATCAGGCTGAGCCTCAGTGACAGCATCTCAGCAACCATCCGGGCAGAGCCTTACAGAGAGGGCATCTCTCCTGACCCTGGACCACTCCTCCTCCTTCCCAGAGAGCTGCTCACACTCGCACACAGTTAACCAAAGACGATCTTTAACCTCAGAGTCTAGGGTGGACTAGGGTGCGTCTCTCCAGAGGGAGATG
>SJYC01047810.1:0-20077 GCA_006408675.1 Madoqua kirkii | reverse complement strand
CTGCAAGAAGATCCAACCAGTCCATTCTAAAGGAGATCAGCCCTGGGATTTCTTTGGAAGGACTGATGCTAAAGCTGAAGCTCCAGTACTTTGGCCATCTGATGGGAGATGTGTATAAGAGACAGGGGCGGCACTGGGGCACTGCAGCCCACCGGGCTGGGGTCAGACCCGTGCCACCCTGCCCCACAGGCCCTGCCCTGGCCCCTCCCCCATGGCTGATTCTGCTCTGACAGGGCCACATGGAGCCTGGGCATGATGGGATGCGAAAGCGTAGCCACTCAGTCAAGTCCAACTCTCTGTGACCCCATGGACTGTAGCCTGCCAGGCTCCTCTGTCCATGGAACAGACACAACCTGTTCCCAAAGACCCCACCCCCAAGCGGCACCTCCATCAAGCTCCAGGGCCTCTGACCCATCATGAGGAGGCAAATGCTAACATCTTTAGTGCACTCAGGGGTCATTCCCGGGACACAGCCACCCAGGCCGGAACACTCAGTGCCACACCACCACCCGAGCTCCGTGTGCCCCCCTCTTCTCGCTTCAAAGCTCAACTCAAGAGCTTCCACCTCCAGGAAGCCTCCTGGAACCCTCCCCGCCCCCAATACCCCAGCTCAGCTCAGCCTGGCACTTGTCACTCTGAGTGATCACCTTCTGTCTCTGCCACCAAACGGTGAGCTGTTGGAAGTCTGGGACCATGTCAAGGCCACTCCAAGGTCCAAGGTGCAGCTGCCCAGGGAAAGGTTATTGAAGGAGTGAGTGACATTATTGAGTTAGATCAAACTACGGTGCTGAGGACTCATTTCTTGTAGAAGGTATTGATTTTGCCCTACAGAACTGTGGCCCGAGTTTCCAGCTGAGGACCCAGGTACGAAGATGCAGGGGAGGGAAGAAGGAAGGATATGCCATTTCCAGCCTTTCCCACAGGCCAGGCATCAGCTGAACTGGCCGGTGCCTCGACCAGGGCCCCGGTGCCTCGACCAGGGCCCCGGTGCATCCCAGAACTGAGCGGCAAGCACCACCCGCTGCCCCCATCCGCCCTCTGCACTTTCCCAGTCGGGCTACCGGCGGAGGCAGCCCCCCGCAGCAGCGCAGCTCCTTCACCTTCAACGCTGGCTCCTCGAGTGGCTTGTAAAAGGATATAACACCAGAACACTACTCCAGGCTGAGATTACGAATATTTATAGTGTTTAAGCATAATTGCATTCAGATGAGGACTATATATTGCTCACTGCAATTCACAATCTCCTTAGAGCACACTATTTTGCAGGGAAGGAGGACCGATGCCAGAAGTCGGCATGGAGACAGTGGGGCTGGAGGCACCTTAAGAGATACTGGTGTCCTGACCCCCGGGGACCCACTCCATGAGGCTTTGGAATTCCATAGGCCTAGTTCCCATGTTCAAACTACCACACAATTGCACTCATCTCACATGCTAACAAAGTAATGCTCAAAATTCTCCAAGCCAGGCTTCAAAAGTATGTGAACCGTGAACTTCCAGATATTCAAGCTGGATTTAGAAAAGGCCGAGAAACCGAAGAACAAATTGCCAACATCCATTGGATCACTGAAAAACCAAGAGAGTTCCAGAAAAACACCTACTTCTGCTTTATTGACTATGCCAAAGCCTTTGACTGTGTGAATCACAACAAACTGTGGAAAATTCTTAAAGAGATGGGAATACCAGACCATCTAACTTGCCTCCTGAGAAATCTGTATGCAGGTCAGGAAGCAACAGTTAGAACTGGACATGAAACAACACACTGGTTCCACATCGGGAAAGGAGTATGTCAAGGCTTATTTAACTTATATGTAGAGCACATCATGCGAAATGCCAGACCGGATGAAGCACAAGGTGGAATCAAGATTGCCGGAAGAAATATCAATAACCTCAGCTATACAGATGACACCACCCTTATGGCAGAAAGTGAAGAACTAAAAAGCCTCTTGATGAAAGTAAAAGAGGAGAGTGAAAAAGTTGGCTTAAAGCTCAACATTCAGAAAACAAAGATCATGGCATCCAGTGGGCCCCATCATTTCATGGCAAACAGACGAGGAAACAATGGAAACAGTGAGAGATTTCATTTTGGGGGGCTCCAAAATCACTGCAGATGGTGACTGCAGCCATGAAATTAAAAGATGCTTGCACCTTGGAAGAAAAGCTATGACCAACCTAGACAGGATATTAAAAAGCATAGACAGTACTTTGCCAACAAAGGTCCATCTAGTCAAAGCTATGGTTTTTCCAGTGGTCATGTATGGATGTGAGAGTTGGACTATAAAGAAAGCTGAGCGCCAAAGAATTGATGCTTTTGAAGTGTGGTGTTGGAGAAGACTCTTGAGAGTCCCTTGGACTGCAAGAAGATCCAACCAGTCCATTCTAAAGGAGATCAGCCCTGGGATTTCTTTGGAAGGACTGATGCTAAAGCTGAAGCTCCAGTACTTTGGCCATCTGATGGGAAGAACTGACTCCTTGAAAAAAGACCCTGATGCTGCAGAAGATTGAAGGTGGGAGGAGAAGGGGACGACAGAGGATGAGATGGTTGGATGGCATCACTGACTCAATGGACATGAGTTTGAGTAAGCTCTGGGAGTTGGTGATGGGCAGGGAAGCCTGGGGTGCTGCAGTCCATGGGGTCGCAAAGAGTTGGACACGACTGAGCAACTGAATTGAACTGAACTGAGGCCTAGTTCCTGTAGTAAAGAATCCACCTGCAATGCAGGAGACCTCAGTTCGATCCCTAGGTTGGGAAGATCCCCTGGTGAAGGGATAGGCTACCCACTCCAGTATTCTTGGGCTTCCCTGGTGGCTCAGATGGTAAAGAATCTACTCACAATGCAGGAGACCTGGGTTCGATCCCTGGGTTGGGAAGATCCCCTGGAGGAGGGTATGGCAACCCATTCCAGTATTCTTCCTGGAGAATCCCCATGGACAGAGAAGCCTAGCAGGCTGCAGTCCATGGGGCCACAGAGTCGGACACAACTGAATGACTAAGCACACAGGCCTAGTTCAGTTAACAGCTGCCAGATGAAGGTGTCAAGACCTGTGGATGGGTAGGTGGGCTGACGGGGCACAGGGCAAAGACACGAGGAGAAGAGGGTGAGGATGAAAGGATCCCATCATAAGCATCCCAGAAGATGCAGCGCCACACACCCAGAAAGGGGACTGGTCTGCTCCTACTCACCCATCCTTGACCACCAGACACACACACACAAACACCAGACATACAACATGACACTCAGCACACACACCCATTCTGTACATACACACAAGTTTCACACACACACAGGCCACAGACCTCACACCACAAGCACAGACAAGCACACCACATACCAAACACACAGCCTGCTAACTACACACACACACATACAAATGCACACACACGCGCCCTCACTCCTATGTAAAGCTAGTGGAAAAGCCGCCTTCCTGAGCTGACACTGCCTGGAGTGGTGGACAGAGGCCCCCCAGCACAGCCTCCCACCTTCCGTGTTCCCAGAGGAGTGGAAGCCAGCCCAGCAGGTGCCCCGAGTCCCAGACTAGCCGCCCTCCAGGCCTCCACAAGCAGCTCAGAGGGGAGCCCCAGCAGAGCAGCAGCAGGACCCCACTGCCCGCACAGCCCCTTCCACAGACGCGGCCCCTCCCCGCGCTCCCCAGCTTACAGCGCTCCTTAGGAAACTGAGGAGCCAAAGGCGGCCTGGAGACAAGCGCGGAGAATCACCAGGCTCGGCCCTGCCGTCAACTCAGACTTGCTGTGTGTGTCCCGCCCACCCAGGCTCCAGGGCCCAGAGTCCCTCCTCTGCACCATCACACCTGGAGCAGGAGCCACAGGAGCATTCAGGCAGCTCATGGAAAGAGCCCAAGACACACATAAAACCGCCAGGAAAAAACAGAGGGCTGTGTCTCCAAGGGTGTGTCTCCCCTGGGCCCAGGTGCAGCCACAGCAGGTCCCTCCACCAGCTGGGGTGAGGCCTGGGACAGATCGCAGGGAAAGGCGAGGCTGGGGAAGGTGCAGTTAGGGAAAAGGGGGCAGAGGCAGCTGAGGCCACCCCATCCACTCCAAGAGGCCCTTTCTCTGGGGTGGAGATGGGCACTGTGCACCTACGGGAGCCCAGAGGCCCTGCCTTAAAGCTCTGGGAGCTCCTGCAGAGCCAGATGTTCAGTAGCAGAGCCTGCTGCCAACAAGGAGAGTAGGAAGGAGACCTCGAGGGACAGCGAGCTCTCTTGGTCCCGCTTTCATCTTCCTGCCGCCAGCCTTGCCTCTTAGGCACGCTGCTCACCCAAGCCATCCGGAACCCTCCCCTGCTTACAACCTTCAAAGATTCCCATTCCCATGGGACCAGCCCCTAGAAGGTCTGGCCCAGCACCCTATGAGCTGAGCCTCACCCAGCTCGCCACTCCATTCCCTGACATCTGCCCCACCCTTCACACTACATCACACGCATGACCTCCTGCCCTCTGCTGCCCTTCTTCCCGCCTCTGAGCCCCTGTCCATGCCAGCTCTCTGCCTAGACAGCTAGTCCCACCCTCGACTTCCCTGCTTGGTCCCCAAGACACAGCTCAAGACATGTGGCGCTCTGTCTCCATCACTAGACCATGAGCAGGATGCTGGGGCCCAGCGTGGTGCCTGGCACGTGGCAGATCAACAGTGAACACAGAGGGAATGAGTTACTACAGGATGACAATAGAAGGATGGATGGAAGGATGGATGAATGGATGGAGGAGTGGTAGACGGGTGCAGGGATGAGATGGGGAACGGGTGAAGATGGGTAAATAGGTGGGTGGGTAGGTGGAGGGGTGGATTGGTGAGTAGAAGTGAAAAGAAATGCACACAACCGGGGCAAGGCTGACCTTGCCCTGGCCTTGGCCCCGCCATCACTCCACATTGCCAGAGCACAAAGGCACTTAGAAGGATTAAGCCTCCTTGATACAATTGGAGTGGCTGGAAATAGCTCTGTGCAGCCTGCAGCCGCTGCCTCCCAACAATCATCCCCAATCAACACCCACCTGTCCCTGCTGCCAGTTAATTCCACCTGACACCCTGGCTGGGAAACTCAGAGCCTCCAGGTGTCAGCTCCAAATGAGGGATAGCAGGGGCTGGGCCCGCTCAGCCAAGGCCGAAGCAAAGTCACCCTCCTGGGTCCCCCGTGTCCAAGAGGGACAACGTGAGCTCATGCCCATGAGCTGCAGGCAGAGAAGCACTTGGAGATCGCAGGAGACCATGCACCTCCAAGGCAGCCAGGTCAATCTCAGGAAATAGACATAAGGGCCCCCTCCTGCCCCCAGCTACTCTCCCAGACTGTCAAGACTCTCAAGATTGGCACCAGGAGGAAGGACTTTTAAGGGCTTCATGCATAAGAATAAGCAGTCTTTTCAACACCAAAAACGGACAGTGGCATCTAGGTCATTATTCGAGGCAGTGAAGAAGAGGGGTACCTTCCCTCCAGATCCTCCACATGCCCACAGGTACCTCCAAACTGGGGTGGACTATATGGGCAACTGGCAACCCAGGGGTGAGGGGCAACTCCAGCCCAGATGGAGGCTCTGTGTTCTACAAGTAAAGAGTATTTGAAGCTCAGAAAGAGTTTCCATGTGATTTCTTCTGGGTTTTCTACTTTACGACCCCCTCCTTCCCAGCCCCCTGCTTCCTCAGTCTCTCCAGCCATATACTTTCCATGCCGCTATGATCCCCCCAGGCACTCAGTCCCAGCCAGTGCATGGGGCCAACGTGGCCTGTGCCCCTTCTCCTGGGGAAGAAGAGAGTCCCCCCAAAATACACCCAGCACCATGCAAGAGTGTAGGATTCAGAGTGAAGACATGGGAACCAGGCTGCCCCCTCCCAGAAGCCACTTGGCTACATGATATACAACAAAGAGGCAGCATACAGAGCGCATATAGCTTCACCTGATAACTCTGAGTCACCATCAGCAACAAGCCCAAAGCACAGAAACAGGCATTCCCTACCATCTCCACACCTGAAATACCACTCTCGAAACAACCTCACCTTTCAAGGTTCTGTACTTTTGCATGCCCTGTTACCTCCATCTGCAGAACTCTCCCCTGGCTACTATAAACTCCTACTCATACTTGAAGAATTTGCTCAACTGTTACCTCCTCCAGGAAGTCTTCCCTGATTTCTCCCAGGTCCCTCTTCCGTGTTCCCAGCGTTCCCTCCAGCTCTGTTCTGTGAGTTCTTCCACACAGGGTCATAGCCAAGCCATCTATTCATCCCCTGCTGAGAGCTGGCAGGAAAGAGCCCTGGCAGATGGATCTCTTCCACAGATGGTATGTGAATGAGGTGCTGCCACCTCTGCCCTACAGTGTGGACAGTGATGGGCCCCAGGCGGCCCTGTAACTGTCCAAGCTGCCACCCCAGATTCCCTGAGACTCTGCTGAGCACTGGGCTCTTTCCAGGTCTCTAAATACAACCCTGGCCTCAGCAAACCTAGAAACCTGCAGTGATGGCTGGGGAAAGAAGAAACACTGCCTGCCCAGCCAGGCTTTCAGGAAGGGCCTGTGATGCCCACTCTGCAAACGGCAGGAGGCGCACATGTCAGAAAACCGCCCACGATCAATCTCAGATTCCAAATGGACATGGTTGGTTTTCTGCAGTCCCTGCTCATTTGCCTGAACATCTGAAGAGAGTGTCTCCTGGGAGAGTGGATAGGATCCAAGGCTCCTCCTGGGAGGTCAGGACACACTGCTGACCTCTCTCACCACCTGCGAGTACTCAGGGCACAGCCTTTCAGGGACCGCGCATTCTGTAACAGGACAGAGGCTCGGGCTCCATGTCTTCTGAGCCAGCAGCCCACCTGTAACCCGATTCCAGCTTCACTGTGAGAAGCTCTGCGCCCTGAGCCAGGAACAGGCCACGCCTATGTAAGCACAGGACCCTAGCATTCAGCCATTGTCTCACACCACAGGCCCCTGCCGAGGGGCCATCTGCCAGGCAGGGCCCCAAGACAGGCCACACCCAGATTCTATATGAAGAGCACGGTTGGGACACGGTGTCTCCAAGGACCTCACTTTTCCCATGTGACAAATGGGAAGAAAGTCTGCTCTCAGGGGAAGCAGCAGAGGGTGAGCAGCTACTGTAAACCACCCACGGGATCACGGGACTTGTGATGCTGAGCTGGTAATCTGCTCTGTGCCTGCCCACTGCGTGCGTAGACCAAGTGTCTTCATTCACTCCTCAGCCAAAGCCCTCCACAGCAATCTGCGTACGCCAGTCTCTCTCCCCAAGAAAGCAGGAAGTCCAAGCCCTCTGTTACCATGATTCCGCCAGACCTACAGAATGTACTCACCAGGTGCTTGTGGGGTAGGCGATGGAGGGAGGCTGGGTCCCCTATGCCAACCCTCCCATATATCTGCTCTGACATGTTTTCTCCCTCCCCAGGATTGGGATTCCCTATCCTCTCTGCATTTGGGGATTAGAGAGTGGAAACAGAGATAGAAAAGGGGCTCTTGGAAGCCCTGAATCCTAGCTCCCTGATGCTGTGAAAATGCAGCGATGAGGAAGCCAAGAAGGGCCCCAGAGTAACAGGGCAGCCATGCTAATGAAGCCAAGAGGAAAGGAAAGCTGAGCAGCTCCAGTCCTGCAAGCCCTGCAATGAGGGTTCTCTAGCCGGCACTCCCTGCGCACCTCGATGAGCCTCAGTTTTCCAGTCTGTATAATGGGGACAAAGTTAATGCGAAAATTCAGTGATGTTTCATGAGCCCAGGGCCTGGCAGTGGCAGGCAGGGTCAAAGCAGGACACGGTCCAGCTTCCTCCCCCGTTTCACGTCTTGTCCACCCCGGAAACCACCACCACCAGCAGCCTGACAAATCTGGGCAGCCTGCAAAGGAGAGAGACACTGAGAAGCAGTTGGAATAAGAAGAGGAGGAAGAAAGTTTAGAAAAGAGACGTAGAAAACACTTTAGTACAAAGGCTCATTTTTAAGTTTTTCTCTAAGAATAGGGAATGCCTAGCAGGGTTCAGAGTGAGGCTTCCTTTTCAGGGTACTAACAATTTGTATTTTTTCACTATCTGTCTTCTCCGCAATCCATTGCAGGGAGGGGAAGTCTATAAATATTTTTTTTAAGAAACGACTGAATTTTGATGAACTCAGCTAAGTGAGTGCTTTGCATATGAATGGAAACTGATTAGCCCGACACTTTTCCACAGCAGAGTGGCCCGCAACTCCAAGCTTTCCAGAGAGTTAAAAAGTTGAAGCGGCCACATTTATGTGGCTCCTCTAATAAAAAAATCATGCAGCATTTATTATTAATACTTGGCTCTGATAAATATCCTCATCTAAAATTCTTCACTTGCAGGAACCCTTCAGTATAATTTCTCAGGGTAACCAGAGAAAGCTACTTCCACCAGACCTCTGCAGAAGCCTCGAAGTCGCTGTTGGTGGCCGGGGTAGGGGACAGGAAGGAGGCAAGAGAAACACAAGTGGCAGGCAGGAGCTGGTGCAGGCACGGTGAGAGCTGAGCAGCTCCGGTCCTCTGGAAAGGGAAGTCCATCAGCCTCAGAGCTGCGTCTGGCTCAGCTCTCACAGACTCGCCCAGGCCGCTACTGAGAAGACTGATGCTCAGATCAAATAGCCAGATGAGACATCTGGGGAGCAAGGGGCTGGGTTTCTATCATCCCAAGGCATTTGCTAATTGACATCCACTTCCCCCCACCCCTGAAGTCATGCTGTGGTGTGGCCGCCAATCTCTGAGTGGGCGGAGCTGTCTTCTCTGTTTCTCAGAGTATTAGGGGGTTGAGAGTCACGGCCTCTTCCTTCACCAGCAAACCACCCTCCCCTGACAGCCACTGTGCCCAGGAGGGATGGCCCACTCCCCACTGCCCCTCCTGGGGGTAGCTCACAGCCAGTGACCGACGGTCACAGTGCGGGTTGAGAAGGTGGCCTCCTCCTTATCCCAGAGGGGAAAACCCTGTGTCCCAGACTTCCCAGTGGGGATAGGCTAGACTAGATGACACCACATCCTTGGGTGGCTCCTTCTCCTTCTCTAAGCTGCCTCCCCAGTAGACCACCTGTCCAGGCTCTGCTCCCACGGAGCCTGAGCAGCGGCTGTGTGCGCTCCCTGCTGAGCCATCTCGGGGCTGCGGAATGCTGACAGCATGGACGGCGCGGCTTCCTCCAGCTCCCACTAGGATCTGGCCAAGGAAAGGGGAGTGAGAGGCATTCCGCCATGCCCTACTCGGTAACCCCATGGACTGCAGCCCACCAAGCGTCTCTGTCCAGGCTCAGACGGTAAAGAAGCTGCCTCCAATGCCAAAGACCCATGGGCCAGGGTCTCCCTGGTTCAGGAAGATCCCCTGAAGAAGAAAATGGCAACCCACTCCAGCATTCTTGCCTGGAGAAGTTCACGGAAAGAGGAGCCTGGTGGGCTACAATCCACAGCGTCGCAAAGAGTTGGACATGACTGAATGACATCACTTGACCAGATCCTAACAGGAGCTGAAGGACGGGAAGTCCTGGCCATGGTGTCCATGGCGGCCAGCCTTCCGGAGCGCAGGGATGGCTGAGGGAGGCTCAAGCAGGAGATGAGAGGGGCAGGGAGAGGACGGGGGCCGTCCCCCATTCCCTCCCTACTGGCTGGCCATGGCTGCAGCTGCAGTTTAGCCACCGTCCCCTCCTTGGCTCCCTCGGGAGCAGAAGACGCCATCTCCCCAGCAGCACTAGCCCACGTGCTCTGGAAAGCTTGGCTGACCCAGACTTTTGTAAAGACTCAGTTCATTGACCTCACTCCAATTACCCTTTGAGCGTACCCGTCCTTTCCTGCCGGCTCTTAATTGATCCAGAAGTGATGCTCCGGTCTCCCTTTCCCTCCTCAATGTGAGATGGGTGGTTTCATCAGCGGCCGCCCCAGAAACAGAAATATGTGGCTCTCAGGATTACTGAGACTCTCCCCATCAGGCACTTCTGCCCCCACCTAATTTGCCTTACACAGAACACCACTCCCCACACTACATGCAGGGCGCTCCTCCCTACTGGGACCGTAAGAATGCCAGCCAAGCAAAGGAACAGGTTTTTCCAAAATCCCCTAGTGTGCACCCAGACACGCAGAAGTGCCCGCACCCCCAGCTCCTTAGTAACTAACAACTCACGAAGATGCAGTGTGAAGCAATGGATTAAAATTCATGCCTCTGGCTTCAAAAATCTATAAAAACTAAATTTCTTGGAAGAAAAGAGAAACCCCTTTATTCCAAGCAACACAAAAAGCGCAACGTGGCCCAAGCCCTCCCCTGGCTGGTATTTGGGTGTAAATCTTTAATCTCATTTGCTGCTCTGTCCTCTGACCCCAGCAGTATTCCATAAATATTTAGGCAGCAAGCATCAGGCTTGTTTTCCACTTTGGAATGCTAATGGTGGAACTGGGAGGCTGAGAAGGCAGCCTCCGTGGTCGAGCAGCTCTCGCTCTCGGTCTATCAGCAGAATACAACAGGCGTTCTGGAGGCCCAGGGAGCTCCAGGCTTCCTTAATGAGCTGAAATGCTGCGGGGAAAATCGCTGGCTGGCTACCTGCAGGCGCACGGATGGCAGAACCACCAGCCCAATCAATAGCAGTAGAGAAAACGCGAAGGGAAGGAGGTGCAGTGGGGACGAGAAACAGCGCCATAGATGGACATGCATACAGATTGACTTTCCAGAAAAGACCTGGAGCTGCCAGGCCAGCCCCATCAGCATCCCACCCCCAAGGCCAGACCCTCACACATCCCCTGCACTTGCACACACACACCCTTCTGCGAGATCTGGGCCTTCCGGAAGGCACTTCCCAAATCCCTACTGCCACATGGAGCCTCACCTGGGGCTCCCCACCTGCTAAAGGCAGGGGCCTCTCAACTCCTGCCCTGGCTGATCTGTCTCTGCCTGGCAGTGGGGGCCAGAGGCTGGGGCTTGAAAGAAGGCAGACCTTGATTTGAATTCTATCCTGGTCATTTGCAAGCTGTGTGGTCTTCAGCAAGATTTTTTTTTAGCAGCCTAAGTTATAATTTACATGAAATTCAAGAAGAAAAGAGAAACCCCTTTATTCCAAGCAACACAAAAAGCGCAACGTGGCCCAAGCCCTCCCCTGGCTGGTATTTGGGTGTAAATCTTTAATCTCATTTGCTGCTCTGTCCTCTGACCCCAGCAGTATTCCATAAATATTTAGGCAGCAAGCATCAGGCTTGTTTTCCACTTTGGAATGCTAATGGTGGAACTGGGAGGCTGAGAAGGCAGCCTCCGTGGTCGAGCAGCTCTCGCTCTCGGTCTATCAGCAGAATACAACAGGCGTTCTGGAGGCCCAGGGAGCTCCAGGCTTCCTTAATGAGCTGAAATGCTGCGGGGAAAATCGCTGGCTGGCTACCTGCAGGCGCACGGATGGCAGAACCACCAGCCCAATCAATAGCAGTAGAGAAAACGCGAAGGGAAGGAGGTGCAGTGGGGACGAGAAACAGCGCCATAGATGGACATGCATACAGATTGACTTTCCAGAAAAGACCTGGAGCTGCCAGGCCAGCCCCATCAGCATCCCACCCCCAAGGCCAGACCCTCACACATCCCCTGCACTTGCACACACACACCCTTCTGCGAGATCTGGGCCTTCCGGAAGGCACTTCCCAAATCCCTACTGCCACATGGAGCCTCACCTGGGGCTCCCCACCTGCTAAAGGCAGGGGCCTCTCAACTCCTGCCCTGGCTGATCTGTCTCTGCCTGGCAGTGGGGGCCAGAGGCTGGGGCTTGAAAGAAGGCAGACCTTGATTTGAATTCTATCCTGGTCATTTGCAAGCTGTGTGGTCTTCAGCAAGATTTTTTTTTAGCAGCCTAAGTTATAATTTACATGAAATTCGCCCATTTTAAGAATGTAGTTAATTTGAGTTTTAGCAAATATATTCAGTTGTACAACCACCAGCATTATTCAGTTTCAGAACACTTCCACCATCCCCCAAGAGTCCCCTCATGCCTGTTTATAGTCAGTCCTTGCTTCCCCTCTAGCTCCAGGTAACCGTAAATAGGCTTTCTCTTTCTATAGTTTGGCCCTTTTCAAGAAATTTCACATAAAGAGAATCATACAACCTGCACTCTTTTTCGACTGGTTGTCTCTCACTTAGAAAAACACTTTGAGGTTCATCCATGTCGTAGCATGTGTCAGTGTTCATTCCATTTTATTACTGAGCTGATTCCACTGAAATAGACACATTCACTTCTGTTTATCTGTTCACCACTTGATGGACATTTGGGTTGTCTCCAGTTTGGCGTACCATAGATAATGCTGCTGTGACCATCCCTGGACCAGTCTTCACATGGACTTCTCTTCTCACTTCTCTTGTGTGAATTCCTAGGAATGGAACAACTGAATAATACCGTTAAGTATATGTTTTATCTTTTAAGAAACTGTCCACCTATTTTCCATAACAGCTCTACCATTTTACATTCCTACCAGCAGTGTATAAGGGTTCCAGGTGCCTCACATCGTCCCAACACGTGTCACTGTCTGTCTTTATCACAGCCATCCTGGTAGGTGAGTCGTGTTTTGTGAAGTGTATCTTGTGCTTAAGATCTAATGATGCTGAGCATCTTTTCATGTGTTTATTCGCAATCTACCTACATTCTGTGGTGAAGTATTTATTTAAATCTTTTGCCCATTTTGTACTGCATGTTTTGCCTTCTCATTATTGAGTTGTAAGAGTTCTTTATATATTCTGGATACAAATCCATTACCAGATACGCGATTGGCAAATATTTCCTCTTAAGTAATATTTCAGCCCCTTCAATGTCTTTATCTGCAAAACAAAGTGTCCCATAGCACCTTGCCTCACTACAGGGAAGAGCAGGGGTGATGCGAGTGCAGCCCCGGGCCTGAGGCCTGCCCTACACTAGGCCTGCAATAACTGGGACCGGCACCACTGTCCATGCCCCTGGAGGTCAAGGTCCAGGTTTTGCCTGTGGCTTGGAGCAGCCAGGGTGGGGTCTGCTGCAGAGGAGGACCTCAGCCAGGTTGGGTCCCCACCATGCTGGCCTCTCCTTGCGTGTTCCCTCCAGGTTCCCATCTACCCTCGGTAGCACCAGCCCTGGTCCTTGCAAAGCAAAGTGCAGGGCAGCAGGCAAGGCCCCACGCAAGCACGTGAGGAACTTGCGACGGCACACGAGCAGGGGGAGAATAACAAGACGTCCTCGCAGTGGGTACAGCACGGGCATAGCCAGAAAAAGAACAAGTGTACGTCACGTTCTGGGAGCCCGGATCAGAGCTACGTGTCCGACCCAGGGTGTGTGTCCAGCCTGGCCATCAGGGTCATTCACGAGGAGGGCGGGGGCAGGGGCGGTGCTCTGGAAAGTCAGGCCATCCTACAGCCCCTGGGGCATCTCTGCTGACATGCAACATGGCAAGATGCCCTCACTTAACCCCACGTGCTGCCAGGATGGCACAGCCCATTGCTTCTAGAAGCCCAAAGCCCAAGGAGAACCAGAGGGGAGCCCTCTGTGCCAGGGGCTGCGCCAGGACACTGAGTCACGCTCTCACTACAAGCATGACAGGAAGTGCCACTACTCCACACTGTGTGCTGAGTGTGGTAAGGAACCGGAAGTCCGCAGGGTGAGGTCCTAACCCCCAGCATCTCAGGATGTGACTGCATTTGAAGAGAGAGCCCTTAAATTAAGATAGAGGGAGATCATTAGGGTGGACTGTAATCCAATATGACCACTGTCCTTGCACGAAGGGGAGATGAGGACCCACACACAACAGAGGGAAGACCGTGCCAGGACGTGGCAAGGAGATGTTCACTGACAAGCCAAGCCGACAGAGACCGGCCCTGCCCACACAGCGACCTCTGTCTTCCAACCCTCAATAAATAGACAGTAAATCTCTACTGTTTAAGCCCCACAATCTCTGGTACTTTGTTATAGCAGCTCTAGCAAACTAATACAAGTTGACCCTTGAACAACACAGGTTTGAACCACATGGGTCCATGCAGGTTTCTTCCCCCAAAAAAATACGTTCTACAGTGCTACGTGACCCAGGGTTGGTTGAATCTGAGATGTAGAAACTTGGATACAGAGGAACTGAACAACCAGGACACAGAGGAATCCTCTGTACACACGTATACAGAGGGCTGATGATCAATAATACACAGATTTCTGACTGTGTGGGGGGTCAGTGCCCCTAACCCCCATGTTCTTCAAGAGTCAACTGAATGTTCCATTTCCAGACAAGGAGGCTGACATTCAGAGGGTGGCAGTGTGCCTGAGGCCCACAGCTGGGAAGAGGCAAGCCCAAGCTGTCTGGCTTCAGGTCCCTAGATTTCTCTCTTGCACTCTGACCTCACCCACTAAGACACAGAACCTTGCCTGGATGACCCCTGGCCCATAGAGGGGCCCAGGGACCCTCTGATGGATAGGAGCTGAGCACCCTCTCCCGAGCACCAAGCGCCATGCTGGAGGAGCAGGAGGCACCCAGAGGAAAGAACAGAGAAGGCAACAGGTCAGTGAGAAGACTGGAACCAGGCTCGGAGCAAGACCTTAGGGACTGAGTGTGAAAGACTGGAGGGAAGACGTGCCCTGGGGACCTACCTCCTCTCAGGGATCTGCCAGCCACGCTCTAGGGCCCCAGGGACAGGGACAGGACTCACAAGAAGTGGATTTTAGCTCCCGAAAAGGCCTGCCAATGGGATATGCTTCCCAGTGGAGAATCAGAGCAGCCCCGAGGGGCTGCACACAGACCCAGAATCCAAGGAGGTCATCCCCCTGGCGCCCTCCATCCACTTGGAATCCCCTATCAGCAAGGCAGCAGCCAGAATGTTCTGGAGTCCCAGCCACAGCATCCAGGCCACCACCAAGCTGTGGCTCGCCTGTGCCCCTCCTCAGAACCCGCCCCAGGCCTCCATTCTCCAGAGGTGAGAAGATGAGAGCCTCAGGGACTTCCCTGGTGGTCCAGTGGCTAACAATCCACCTTAAATGCAGGGGATACAGGTTCGATTCTTGATTGGAGAACTAATATCCCACATGCCGCAGGGCAACTAAGCCCCACGCTGCAGCTACTCAAGCCCACACGCTTTGCTTGCACACACAGCTAGAGAATCTGCGAGCCACAGTGAAAGGTTGTGCCTGACACCATGCATATCCGGAGTGCTGAACTTAAGAGCAACGCAGCCAAATAAGTGAGTACATACATTCTCTTAAAATGAGAGTCCCAGACCAGCCTCAAGGGGCCCAAAGCCCCAGACCAGCCTCAAGGGGCCCAAAGCACAGAGCAGCAGGAGGGCCAGGAGCAGAGCAGCTTTCCACCGCGTGCAAAGGCACAGCGGGTGTTCTTCCATCCTCTAAGCGTTCCCAAGCACCCCTTGCCAGGCTGAGCCAGGGCCCCTGGGCCCCTGAAGGCCTGGAACCCAAGCGGACACCGCATCTTACAGATCCACACGAGGAGACAGTCTGATGCTGAAGTCCCGGCAACGGGGCCAGGCAGGGCACTGCCGGCCTGCACTCCCTCCCTGATGGACTACCAGGGTCCCCAGGCCTCAGCCGGCCCGTGCTCCCCTTACTCGGGGATCTTCATCCCTATCCGACCATCAGGGAGCTAAAAGCATCGACTTAACCCCAGAGAGAGTTTGCACGGTTATTTCCACTTTTCGTTCAACTAATTATTGTAATATCAATAGATCTTTAACTTTCTCTGAGTAATGGGAATGCGTCTCAATTCCACAATATAATTAATTAGTTATGAGTGTTCAAGCGCAAGCTCCTGCTCAAAGTCTTGCTGGGACACGCTCCTGAAAACTGCCCAGGGAGACCAGCACAGCAGACAGATGTCCTGTCCAGAGTCTGAGAACGCAGGGACCAGCCTGGGTCCGACAAGGGGTAGGAGACACTCCAACCCAACCCAACCCGGTCAGAGCCCAGGGGAGGGTACGGAGCTGGGTTGAACAGATCTTCAGGGGGTGCTTCCTGCGTGCCAGCGCTGGAGCCCAGGACACGGGAGGACCTTGTGTCAAGGGCTCACAAGGAAACAACAGAGGCAGGACAGAGGCAGAAATCCTGGGCACTAGTTCAGCTACACACTGTCGAGCCTCTGCCAGGTTCTGGAACGTGGTGGAGTCTGATCAAGGTGACAGCCCTGCCTGGTAGGCGGTTCCTGAAAGCAGGAGCTGAGCACCGAGGCCTGAGCTGCTCACCAAGTAAACAGTAGAGTCGGGCGTCCCGGGCAGAAGGGACAGCAAGTGCAAGGACTTGCAGACGGAAGGAGACCAGTGATCCAGGGAACTCAGCTTCTGGATCATCAGGGGAGTGTTTGGGGCAAGAGCCCCATCTGATGCTGAGAAGGCTGTGGAGGGACAGGAGCCTTCCTCCCTACTTTACATGATCACTGAGAGCCTGAGGGAGCCAGGCTGCGGTCAGCCAAGTGGACGCCTGCATTTCTGGACACTTCCATTTCCAGAAGGGAATGGCGGCCAGGGTGGGGAGGAGGGGCACAGCAGACTCTGGAGCTGCCTACCTTCCAGAAGAGGAGGGCCTCATGGGACCCTCACCCTACACGGCCTGGCTAAGCCCCACCTGGATCACTTCCACAAGTCCAGGTGGGTCAGACAGCTGACAGAGTGAAGCGCCAGAGTCTGGGAGGCTCCCGAGGAACAGACGTGGCCCATGCCACCCCAAGACCTCAGCACCAGCTCCAGGTCCACTCTTCCCAGAGGTCTCCTTCCCATTCGCTACCCTCACCAACACTCAGAGCTCTCCATAAGCCGGACACAGGGCTAAGGGCTTTACACAGGCGAACTCACCCCATCCTCTCCGAGTGATGCCACAGATGAGCACTCTCAGGCACAGACAGGCGGCTTGCCCATGGCCACGGTGACAGGTGGCAGGGCAGGAACCTGAGCCTGATAGCCGATGGATAGATGGACACGGCCTCTTCGTCGCCCTTTACCCAGTCTTACACACACCCTCCCTGCCACTGGCATGGCCTGGGACCAGGCTCAAGCTCCCCATACCTCATCTCTAAAACAAAGTTCACAGGGGCACCATCTTCCCAGAGCAAAGGCGAGGATTTCAATTCCCGGGACAGCGCTTGTCCCTGAGCATGAGCACAGCGCACGTGGCCTGTCACTCTGGTGCTGGTGTGGCTGTGGTGGAAGTGGTGCTTTGTAGCAAAAATCTGGCACAGGCGTGGGGCCATCAGGAACAGGCCCCATCCCCAGTGAAAAAGAGAAAGTCTCACTCAACAGACCAGAGCTCAGTGGAGTGGGTCTCCACTGCAGGAGGCCGGGATGGGGACAGTTGTCCTCAGATAGACCCTTCCGGGGCTTGGTTACTCAGAGCCACACCACAGACCAGGGAAAAGAATACTGCCGGCCCTAGCCTGCCTTGCCACACACATCTACACGACCCGAGGCCACAGGGCCTGCTGGGTGGGTCTTACATGCCAGGTGCCAGCAGGCACTCAGCACCACACACCACCCTGGGAGCCAGGCAATATTAACCCTACTTAACAGATGAGGAGCCTGAGGCTCAGAGAAGTACAGTAACAAAAAATAACACTGAAAGGAGCTAACACGTGTGGCACAGTTGCTCTGTGCAGGCCCTGGAGAAAGAGCTTCACTTGCATTATCCCCTTAATTCTCAGAAAGAGCAGGATTATTGCTGCCAGTTTGCAGATGAGGAAACCACGGCTTGGAAGTGAACATTACATACCAAACTGTCACATCTACCCTCTAGCATGTGTGGGATCCAAGCCCTCAAGCCTGATGACGGTCACTCTCCTTTCACTCAAGATCCCCAGGACAAATCGGGCAGATGCCAGGGTGGACGAGCACACTTTCTCCTTTAGGATGTTTAATCCAGCCATCCCTCACTGCCATCACTCTGCACATGCATACGGAAACCCTCAGCAATGTCAGGAATCCCATCAGAGCCCCAGATCGGCAGGAAGAGGAGGTGCTCTTCTTCAAGAGACCAGCTGCATGTCCAAGCCCAGGCTGAGTTCACAGCTCTGCAGGGCCAGGGCAGACCCCGGCTACTCAAGAGGCCCAGGCAGGCACCAGAAGGAGAACTGCTGTCTGGGAAAGAGACACAGGGATTTGGTGCTGCAGCCCTGATTTCTCTGACTGCTACCGATTAAATCAGGGATAATGCCCCGCTCTAGGAACCAGATTCCGATGCAGCTTAAAATCTACTCAGACACGGCACCATTATGCTAAGCAGTGCGGCTGCAAGGGGGCTGTGCTGCCTCGTTTATCATCCCTGGCAGGAGAAACACCGCCAGCCAGGCCACTACCCGCTCCAGTGGGAAATAGAGGGCACAGCAGGGCCTCCATCTCCCGGCTGGACAGACAGAGGACAGGCGTAGCCCCCTCCCTAGTCCTGCAGACCCGGAGGCAACAATAGTTGAGAGGCCGTGTTCAAGACATGTCTCCCAGAGCCGGGGCTAAGCTAGTACTCACACGTCCTCAGAGATGTAAATTATGTGGGTTGAACTAATGAGCTATATATGTATCTTTCATCCCCTAATTAACTGTGGTTTAATGAATTTCTCAGCGCCTTGCTGCCAGAATAGCCTTGCAGCCCCAAAGATTTTTCCCCCCATTTCAGGTAAATATTTAAACACCCCAAATTAAAAGGAGCACCCGTGCCCGAAATTAGAGGTTTGATGCCACCCAGTGTAATTAGACCCCTATCTCATTGATTCAACATTTTCATTTTTCCCTTTCTCTTCCCGTGGCAATGCCAGGACTAGGACCATGGCCGGGCACAGGGCCTTGGCAGACCAAGGGGCATATGTCTACCTTCCCATACCTGGAAGCTCCCTTCCCAGGCTCTTGGGGACTGGCTCCATCCAGGAGGGAGCAGAAGAGTTACCCGCCTGCCAGTCCTGGGGTTGGCACAGAAATCCCTCAAGGCAAGGGGGCCTGAGACATGGCCAAGCATCCTGGGAGGTCAGGGTGCTGCCCAACCCGGAGCTCACATCCCAGCACCCACCTCTCACCTCTGATGGTGAACAGTTCCCAAGTCTCATTATTACTATTACCATGACTCCTGTTATCATTAGCTTTACTCTGTTACTCACAGCTAGTACATATCAGATGCTTAAGGCAGCATTATCTGGAGACCAGGCCTGGCTAGAACCGTCCCATCCCCAGGCCTCTCTGACTGGCTCGGGGTCAGTCCGGGGGGCGGAGGACTCTGTCCCTCACCTCTCCCCACTGGCCCTGCCACTTCCTGCCCCCTGTGACCTGGGCCACTCAGGCAAAGCCCAAGACCCCTGGAAAATGTGCTGCCCACATGCAGCCCCTAAGAGCCTGGTGTGGACACCTCTCCTCACTCTCCTGGGGCCTCTCTGGCACCTGGAATTGTGTGTTTGGAAAGTGAAAAAAAAAACCCTGGCCTCTCTGAGCTCAAGCCACCTCCAGAAGAATCAAGCAGGGGAGCCAACCTGGCCACTTGCAGGCCAGCTCACAGGGCAGTGGAATGTGACTCTGGGAGGAGTCTGAGGGTCTGCTCTGCCACACAGACCACAGAGCCCAGTCTCCTTCACTGATACCCCCACAGGCCACCCAGCATCCCTTGTTTCAGCCCCTGCCTCTGCCTCCCCCAAGCCCGTCCCTTCTCCTCCCAGGGATGCTGGGCACCACTGCCCAGGGGCCCTGCCTACCCAGTGCACCCTGCCCAAGAGCACCCTCTCGTCTTCCTGACACCACCCAAAAGCTTATTCCAGGCCTCGGGGTCCTCACTGAGGTCACCTCTCCAAAGCTGTGCCCCACCCATGGCCTCCCATAGCCTGTCTTAACTCCTATCTGCCTCTCCACATCCAGCTCACATGGCCTCACAGTAGCGGCCACTGTGATGAGTCCACCCGTTCAGAACCCTTGGGAAGCTCAGCAAGCTCATGACAGCCTTGAGTCACTAAGGCCTTCCAACTGTCCCTAAGGGTG
Organism: Madoqua kirkii; assembly: GCA_006408675.1. Lineage (NCBI taxonomy): Eukaryota > Metazoa > Chordata > Mammalia > Artiodactyla > Bovidae > Madoqua > Madoqua kirkii. The sequence continues at coordinate 188 of SJYC01047810.1, read as the reverse complement.
ACTGGCGGCCCCTCGGCACAGATGAGGAATGGGCCGACCTCTTCAACACAGACAGGACTCGTCTACTTTAGAGTCCCTGGCATTCTGCCTGGAAGCTGTGGGTGTCAATAAATACTTGTCTAGATGACTGCGTAACTAGAGGGACAAATGGACAGACGGGATGGATGAATGAGTGAGATGTGTATAAG